>JAGDQP010010200.1:1431-56594 GCA_022664845.1 Lepisma saccharinum
CCTAGTTTGTAGGTAACATCTCGGCATTTGCCTTGTGTGACTATGGCATTGCCCGGTGTAAGTGATTGGAAAAACCTCAGTTAGGATGGGCGGCCACTGGGGTCATTTCTAGGACCTTTGGATTGGTAGAACAATGCGCTACGAAATGAACTATGCTCGACCTGTAACTATCTTCAATATAAACATTTTCGATTCCCAACGATATTTCGATATGAACGATTTTCGATGTTCATTCTAAGTTCGATATCGAAATTCAGAAATTGAACAGCCCAAGTCTGGAAAAATCCTGGTAAACCTATCATAATGCCTGATCGCTGGTTTCAACCCAGTACCTCCCGAATCCTAAGAAACTGACTCACAACTGCCTAGTGAATTTTTGGACATTTGGATTGACTTGGCTGTTTCTAAATTAAATATATTCAAAACAATGAATATCAGTACTGTACTACCGAGCGGCCGTAGATCACTGTTAAAAGCGTTGGCTTAGCATTAGGGAGATTTTGGGATTGATCCCAGAACCGACGACCATCCTAACTGAGGTTTCTCCAGGGCATTTTTCAGACACACCAGATAAATGACGGGCTGGTACCTTCAACTTAGGCCTGGGCTGACAATTTCCCACATACTATCCTCTATCCTGTTCCGATCTGAGCATTAGATAGATGCCTAAAGGCCATAAATTAATTTTCAAAAATTTTCATGTAGCACCATGGAAATTACTAACAGGAAGTAGCTAACAGGAAATGGCCACCATTGGTTTCAATCGATTTTGTCCAACTGCGGAAATGCATATCGTTCTTGACACGGCAATATGTCGTAAACAACTGTATTTTAAATGAACATTTTTTTTACCCTAAACTGCTATATTGGCACTGTAGACGAGAAATTAACACACAATCTTCATAAGGGAAGGATTTTTTTAAAGGATCAAACTGATTTATGAGCAAAAGGCATTATTTTATTTGTATGCCTACTTTCACTTAATTTTTCTATTTAAGCCTCATTAATTTACTTCTTGCGTGGTTTATATGTGAGTCTCTTTGATCAAAAATGCATTTGTGAAATACAATATTGCATGAGTTCTGAACACATTGCTAAAATAAAATGACTTGTGATGAAAGTTACGACATATTGCCTTGTCATGAATTGTTCCAAATTGTCGCCATTTTGATTTGTATGAAAACATCTTCTATCACACCGACTAAATCACACGATCTTCTTATATAAAATAATTACACTGGGTTTATAAAATATTAATTAAAATAATTAAGTTATATAAAAAGTTAGTTTCCACGTACCTTTTTTTACTGCGACACAGGATTATGAAGAACAAACTGTTATTATTTCCTCTTCTTTCTTCGAGTCGAAATCACTTCAAACCGTTATTAACGTCGTTGCGAATAGGTGGCGTGTTATGTTCAGCAGTTTTACGTCAGATATAAGTCGAGCAACCATCCAATGTTGCTTGGTTAAAATTGTAGAAAACCAGCAGAAATTACATTGTAAATTAAAGTACACTAGTAGACAGTGCAGAAAAGGAATCTACTACTAAAACAGTAGACCTGGCAACATTTAGACGACAGACACCTGTGCAAAAGATAATGTGTTGCTTTTAAGAACTTCAGATAAACAAAAACAATCCGTTGATAAAGAAATGTATGTTTTTCTTCTTCTTTAATAAACACAAAGGATTTGAGTATTTAGCCAATTTTGTATAGAAAGGAACGTAATTTTGTATAGAAACGAACGAACGGACTTTCTTAACTTTAATTTGAGCAGACATAATAAAAAGGAAAATATTTAACAACGACAATACAACAGAGATTCCGCAAGGATTTTCAGTTTGGGGGTGGGGTGTAAAGTCAAAATTGGGATAATTAGAGTTTTGCACATTTTCTATCGATTTTTGACTGAAAAAATGTTAAAGTTTGGGGGGTCGAGCATTTCGGGAGTGATACCCCCACAGGGTCTGTCTGGCGGAATCACTGCAATAAGCCTCAAATTGGAATTTGAAGGCTCGGTTTGTCATGGTGCCGGCAATTTTGATTATTTTTATAAAGGCTTTTTTACAGTCTCAGAAGGTAAATATCGGGTGGTATCCTAACTGGCACCTTGTGCGCTTCATTCGTAGTCAATCTTATCTTAAAAGTGATGCAGTGACGTACGGAGCGGCCGTAGCTCAGGGATAGAGCGTTGGCGTAGCATTCGGGAGGTCAGAGTGGGTTCGATCCCAGCGGCCGACCATCCTGACAATGTTTCCTGTCACAACAGGCAAATGCCGGGATGGCATCTTCAACATAGACTCTGGCCGACACCTTCCCCTATACTTTTCCCTCACCTATCCTGATCTGAGCCTTAGATGCCTAGAGGCCATACAATTCAATTCAATTCATGTAGGGACGTCATTCCCGAGACGAGACAATCTTGGGGCGCAACTACGGTTTTAAAAAACTGGAAGGATGTATAGTTTAATTTGTTTACCTATGCATATTTGTATAGAGTTAAATTATTAAACTGGAAAACAGTTTCTAACGTTAAAGTAGAATTTTGATTAAGCACCTTAGCAAACTTGAGACTTTCTAAGAATGGAACCTACAGTTTATGTTAAATTGGCATCTCAACACTATACCTTCAACCTACCTGATAAAGAGATAAATAATGCATATTAAACTCTTCTTAAAGACTGTGCATTTAGAAAAACGCTTCATAAACATAAAAATCACACTACTACTATATAAATTACCTGAGCCCCTTAATTTTGTTTAAAAAATAAGGAGGAGGCACAAATAAAAATGACAAAGAATTTAATGTGAACTATTCTTGGGGTGTAATAAGCTTGGAAAAAGTGTAAAAAAATGTACAGAATGTGAGATAAATCTGCTCCCTTAATAGTGCTGAAAAAGTGCTCGAAAACGCTAAAAAAATGTTCTTAGGATTATAGTGCTTTTATTATGTTCAAATAATGCGCTCGATTTATGTAGTACTTGTAATGGACCACATTCGAACACTTCACAGCACTTTATTACACAATTGGTATACTTTTGAAACACATTCCTGCTTTTGAAAGTGCCCTAAAAGTGTAAGAAAGTGTTGTTTTTTTTTACAGTGTATCTCTCACAATAATAGATTTACAGTAAAACTGCCTTCAGAAACGGTCTGACTATTTGCCTTCCATTTCTTTAAGATATTTAAGAACATAAGGATATTTCCACACTATTTTATCAGTTTACACAGACAGAATTGGACTTTTGAATCATCGATATCTCAAAAAAGTAATTGGGCTCGAGAGGCCAAAATTTGTATGACCACTTACTATGAGATTCTAATCACGACGTAAGAAAAAAGTATATCATTCTTTTCTACCCCATCAGTATGTTCGATTGTTAGCTATCGGGTGGTGCTATAGGAAAGATCCCAATGGAAGCCGTTCTGACAGAGGTTTTCTCAGGGTTTCTCCCCAGTCACTTAAGGAAAATGCCGGGGGAAGTACCAGCAAACAAGGCTCTGGCCGACTACCTCCAACATCTTCTTCCCTCCCTACTCCGGACTAAGTCTATTAGGCCATAATTTTAAAAATAATCAAACTACATGCTATTGTAGAACTGTTCTTTTATAGATAAATCGTAATTGTTAGACAATATTTATGAAAACATTGTTAGACTTAATTTTTTTGGTATTTATGAAAATTACCTGATAAATGGGGATAATGTCGTTCTAAACACTTGATTCTTCGACTTACACTTAGACACACTTTCTGTTGGAACACTGTTCCTAGACTACAAATGTACATGACTAGTTGTTGGTTATAATTTACACGTTCCTGCCAAACGTATTCGTGATCGTGTTCACCTTGTTTCCATCATTCTTCCTCTTTTGTCTATCATTTCTATAGATATCCAATAGAGTTGCACTCGCCAATCTCATGCAAGTACACACGGAACGCTTTTTTTTATATTTCACAAGGTCATAATTTTGCTATGCGTGCATCGGAAAGTTTTTTTTTTCTGAAGTTCACAACCTAACTTCCGGGAACAGTTTGTTGCAACGTCTCTCTTTGTGCTATCGTTTTCGTGCAATACAATGAAAAAAGTTCATGAGAGAACAAGTTCTGAACCATACAACTAAATCCGAACATTCAATATTTAAGTCAGTGAAATTTTTAACTTCATTCCATTGAGTTTGTGCCATTAGCCAGTGTTTCTCAGCCGCCGGACTACGTACCTTATTGAATTCTTGTGTCTTCCCTTCCATGCCGAGATCAGTCTTCCCTCTTTTTAAGAAATATGGCTTGATTAAACGGCTTTTTTAGTCTGTAATCTAATTTTACACAGAAGGAATAAAATGAACCAAATTTCCTGTCTTACGTAACCGGCAAGTTATGGGCTAAAACCTCTAACAAACGAATTTTCAAATAAATTGTAGTTTCCTTTGACCACATCGTCTAATATATGTAATTATCGTATCGAAATGATATATGACTGCTTTTAAATTGTATAAAAGACAAACTGAAACGAATTTAAAATAAGTGCTCATTACCTGTTACCGCAGATACCTGGGTAGTCCTCCAAACTAGGCCCTGGCCGACTACATTCCAACATCTTCCCTCCCTATTCCGGACTGAGTCTGAAAGCCTATTAGGCCATAATTTTAAAAATAATCAAACTAAATGCTATTGTACTGCTATTAAAGAACTGCTCTTTTATAGAAAAATCTTAATTGTTAGACAATAGTAAACTACAACAATTATTCTTGGTATTCATGAAAATTACCTGATAAATCGGGTAATGCAGTTCTAAACTTTTGATAATTTGACATTAACTTAGGCGCACTTTCTGCCAGAATTGTGTCCATAGATTGCTAGTATACAAGACTAAACTTTGTTGAAGGAAAAAAACATTGAAAATCTTTTTTTTTTAATGGTTTTCGGTAATTTTGTGTCCTTCTGTCAATACAAAATTGCGTCCAAATAACTCCGTGCATTTTCATTCGTTATATATTTTTTTTAATTTTAAGAGATAAAACTTTACTCTATGTAGAGAGAGATAAGGATAGAGGGAGCGAGAGAGAAAGAGAGAGAGAGAGATGTGTGTGTGCTTATGTTAATTCTGGCTGGAATTTGCGGTGACAGACGCCTGTAATGATGAGGTATCGAGCGTGCTATTTTCAGGTCTTTTGGCAAAAAAGAGAGAATTTTCCCATGCTCTTTGCGGAGACACGTTAAATTTGCAACACATAAGCAAGCTGAGTATAAAGACCAAAAACATAAAAGCACATTATGTGCTATAATAGACGTTCCTAACCTGTGGTACGCGGACCCCCGTGGGCCCGCGATGTATTTACAGGGTGTAAGTGAACGCTGGAAGGAAAGTTGTAATATTTTACGGTTAAAACTAGAGGGAAGAGAGAAAAATAAAACAATGAAAAGATCTACATCGTTGAAGTACATTCACATAGAAGGAGACTGTCAATGAGATCATTTAAAAACCTGCCCTGAAATTTTGCTGAAAGAATCTGTGTCGTAGGTTGTATGCGCAAACAATAGCTAGGGGATAGCGGGGTTGCTCCGGTCAGGAGGTAGCCCCAGTCAGGGCGATAAAGAGTGAAAAACTTGTCGTTAAGAAAAATAAACGTTGGTGCCCTACTGGCGGCTCTCCGGTAAACTGATTTTGAGCGCGATGTCATTGTGCGAGTGATAGCTAGTGAATGAAGGTGTGATATTTTTTCGCCCTGTGTCTGCTATAATATTCTTGAAAATATTCAAAACCGTAAGAACTATTCTTTTTGATATTTTTATTCAGTGAATTTTCAACTTAGCACTATGTTTATGTAGTTCGAAAAAAACTATTAATTAAGACCTTTATTTGTTTGCATGTAGGTGTTGACCATGTTCTACTCAAAACATGCGTTTAGGGTAACCCCGGTCAAACGGGATGGGGTAATGGCAGTCGGTGACCGGGGTTCCCTGACTTTAAAATAAATGGTAATAAATAAGTGTATTCGATTAATGTATTCAATCTTCTTTTAGGCCGAGGTTATTAATTATTTGGGGTTTGGCTATCGTTTCAGATGCCCAGAAACTGAAAAAGAACAACCGAATGTGGAAGTTGGTTGGAAGAAACCTTGAAAAATGCTTTAAAATTCATTGAAGAGGGGAACTCAATTCGAGCTGCAAGCAAAAGATTCAATATTCCATTCAGCACGTTACAAGAACGTAAAAAGAAAGGGAGAATTGAAAATCCGCATCTAGGTCGCAGTTCAACTTTTATTTCAGAGCAAGAGCAAGAATTAGCTAATAGATTGAAATTACTCGCCGATGTATTCTATGGTCTAACGCCCCATGAAGTAAGGCGTGTTGCGTTTGAATATGCGGAACGTCTGGGGATTCCTCACCGATTTTCGAAGTATTCCAAACTTTCAGGAAAAGACTGGTTTAGTGGCTTTTTAAGAAGGAACCCTAATATTAGTGTAAGAAAACCAGAGTCAACAAGTTTAAATAGAGTTGTTGCTTTCAATCGCGCTGAAGTTAAGACTTTTTTTGACAATCTAGAGAAGGTTCAGAGCAAACATATTTTCACACCGGACCGAATCTACAATTTTGATGAGACCGGCATCTCAACATCCTAGACCCATGTAGCATAGTTGCTCAAAAAGGAAAGAAAATGGTGGGTTTCGTGGCGAGCTGGGAACGAGGGAAACTTGTTACAGTAATGTGCGCAATGAGTGCGGCCGGAAATTACATTCCACCTATGTTTGTTTTCCCCCGAAAAAGAATGTCCCCTCAATTAGAAAAGGATGGACCTCCTTGTGCTGTGTACGAGCATTCACCCAAGGGATTTACAAATGAACATCTATTTGTAGTTTGGCTGAAACATTTTATTACGTATTCTAGGACTAGTTTGGAAAATACAATTCTGTTGATACTTGATAACCACAAAACTCACACAGCTTTAGAGTTCTATGAATTGTGCAAATCAGATGGTATTATAATGGTTTCACTGCCACCTCATTGTTCACATCGTTTACAACCTCTTGATGTGAGTTTCTTCTTCACATTGAAAGCTGCCTTTAGACGAGAGTGTGACCTACACATGAAATCTCGCGGTCTGCAGAGAATTACACCATATGATCTAGCAGGTTTATTTAATTTAGAATATTCAAGAGTTGCTACGATGTCTGTAGCAATGTCAGGATTCAGAGCAACTGGTATTTTCCCACTGAACCCCAACATTTTCAGTGACAAAGATTTCATCGCCGAAGATGTATTTTCAAGCCAGTCAGAAAATTCTCTTCCGATCATTGAAGATCAAGAGGCTTCGCAACTTCCTGCACATCCTCAAAACTCCTCAAGAAACTCAGAAGAAAGTATTGCCAGTCAACTGCCAGACAAATCTCTTGAACTTTCATCTAACTCAGAGACTAGAGATGATGAAAATGAACAAGGAAATTCCACTGGATCTACGACTAGGCTTTCAGTGTCATTTGATGATTTACTACCAATACCAAGTACTAGTAATCAAGGGACATTACAAGCTAGAGGCAAACAACATTCAGTAGTGCTGACATCGACTCCGCAAAAATAAGTCTTACAACTAGCAGCAGCAAAGAAGAGAGAAAAGGAATTGAAACAAGAAAACGCTATATGGAAAGCAGCAAACAGAAAACTAGTGAAACAATTTGGAGGAGCCCAACCAAAAAGGAAAGCAAAAAGAAAAACAATAACAAGAAGAATCCTCGACAGATCCAACGAAAACGGCAGTGCAAAAGGCAATCAAAAGTGGAGACTGACTCTGAAGACGATATTTCTGATGTGGATGAACGCGACCTCTGTGATGATGACGATATGGATGATATGTCAGGAATTTATATGGACGATATGGATTATATGCCAGGGATTGAATTAGAAGCCACTTGCATCATATGTGGTGAATTTGTTCGGATTAATGAAGAATGGTATAGGTGCACATTATGTGGACAGTGGGCACATGCTCTTTGCAGTGGTCAAGAAACACCTAAAAACTATATTTGTGATAGGTGCAGACAAGTTTATCGTTGAGGCCCTACTCAAAAAGTGGATAAGAGCGTGTATGTCTAATAACTCTCATTTCCCTTTCTAATTTTAGTTTCTTTTGGTTAGGCCGAAACGATTTTCTTATTTGAATCTTAGCGTATCTCAATATTGTATGAAAATTTCAATTCTTCTTTTTCAAAACAGTGTCACTACAAGCAGTGCAATTTAATAGAAAAACAAAAAAACTATGCTGTCTTTCTAAAAGCCAAGAGTGTTGATGTGGTTAAAGGTGAGATGTGATACAAATATCAACAACATATTTAAAACATGTTAAGGCGTTAACTATTTGTAAAACAATACGTACCTTCAATCAACAAGAGATTTCCATGTCTTCTACTACATTGAAGTGTGCTTTATTGTATATCCTAATAGATACCCAAGTATTCTAAGGATAATGAAAAACTTTAAAAGGATAATGGTTTTGAATGTTGTTTCCATATGAAAAGCATGGGAAAATCCCTGACTGCCATTACCCAACTGTGTGGGAAATACCGGTCAATGGAGTATGTTCATACTTTCATTTTTAGCTTAGCAATGAAATAAGACAGATATTTCAAGACTGGTCACAATAAACTAGACAAAACTACCTAAATAATCAACCTATCGCGATAACTTTTCGTGCCTTAAGAGCTTGATTACAACGATTTTTGCCTAGGTGACCGCCATTCCCCAGCTCTCCCCTACTCTTTTCAACTGCAAGGTTCCGCGTTCGAGGTTCTAATATTGCTTACCAAGTGTACAAAAAGTGCATGCTTGCATCGTTCAATCGACAAAGCTTTATAATAGTGCTGCGGTGTGATGAAAAACCATAGAACTTGCCACTGTTTAATTCCGGGACAAAAGTTAAAGTAAGGAAATAAAATTGTCAGTGAATTGGGTACCATTACTGCATACATATGGAAGCTTGATCATAGATATCAGAAAATAGATACCAGAAACACTAGAGCAGACCATAAATGAATCACTCGAAACTATTAAAGATAAGCAAAGCACTCAAGACTCGTTGAATAGATTTACAAAGATATGAATAACAGACATCACGAATACTCGGTACACTGCGAAGTTCGTTGATTATCACGAAGCAAACTTTTGTCTCGTTCTTTGGGATTAAGGGGCAAGATAACACTTTTATCGTTTTCACCTCAGACATCTTTTGACGAATTTTCTAGGTTAGTAAAGTTATCATCTGTCAGATATCTCTACCCATTTACATACACTTAAATCTTCACGGAGGAAAGGTGACTCTTTTTGTAGTTGAAGAAAAAATAGTAACAATGGTTAAAAGTTGAAATTGTGGCATAATCCAATATCGAACCGATACTATGAGTCATTCCTAAACCTAAGACTAGGAGTTATCTGAGAACACTTCACTTGTCGGACTATATTTGATAGATTTAGAGCATAATATTCGTGGATGTTTTCCTATTCCTGATTCAAGACAAAACTGGATTAAAGATCCAATTTCAGTTAATATGGATGAACTAGAGAGGTTCACAGCAGCAGAAGAGAGTGCCAAACATATACAAATATCTAGGTTATGTATAGTGTTCTGAAACTGCAGTTCATGGGCTCATCTGGAACTATGAAAGAGGGCTTTAAAGGTATTGAAACATCTGCTATCGACACACTGGTGCAAAGAATCAATCTCCTTTGTATTGAAAGTAAATATAGATGCCACTTCAGAAACCTAGAGTGAGAACACAGAATATTTATTTCAGATAGGTCTATCAAGTTGAATATAATATAAGGTATAAGGCGTCTAAGGGAAATGCAACACGTTCCTTCTCATTAATAATACTCCTTTTTACATCCAACCTGAGGTGCATACAAATTATATTCACGTCAATTTCTAGCTTTCATTTTAATATAATGTTTTGCATAGATATGTCGTGTTAATTTTTATATATAAAATTGAAAGTGACTATGTGTGACAATATTTTCATAAATCTAATATATTATTTTGTTAAATTTAAAAATGTGCATTTTAACCTAAATTATTTTATTTAATATTTATTTATGTATATTTAATTTTAGTTTTTAAGTGAAATTTTTAAAAAAATAACAAAAATTGTATATTCACAATTATTTTCTCATTTAAGGTCTTATTAGGAAACGATATATATGCTTTAAAAATGCTGCTGGGCCGCGGTGGGTAAATGTTTTATCGCTCACTCTGATACTGGGTGGTCGGTTCGACCCCTGCTCATGCTATATAGACTTTGTGGTGAGCAAACACCGTGTGCGTGGCTTTTCTCGGGGTTCTCCCGTTTCCTCCCAGTTTCTTTGTTCCACCAATTCATCTCATCATCCATCCGGCCTTAGGCAAAGTTGCTTAAAGGTCTTAAAATTAAATTCAAATTCTAAAGATGCTGCTTCCAAAATATACATTTATTTGGACCTGGACCTAAGAAATCACTACTAAAAGGTTTGGTTTTCTGTAGTACTGTACAAACAGGTTAAGGTAAGTAAATGCATTGTGAAAAGTATTAGAAACTAACTGAAAGTACTTGATATTGACCAAAGTGTCTCATAAGTTTATTAAGAAGTGGCACCAGCTGTAATAAGGTACCATTAAGGTCAGGCTGTGACAGTGTAAATGCATTTGCAGAACAAGAAAAGATCAAAAGGTTTACTGGAACAGCTCAAAATATGTCACAACATTCAGAAGCATAGGAATCGAGTGAACTGTTCCAGATGAGTTATTCAAGACACTTGAAAGTTTACTTGTGACATACATTACAGGAAAATAGGAATTGGAAGTGCCAATGAGCTGCGATGAAATTATTTACATCCAAAATCGGGTGAAGTCGATAGTTGCTAACTACCATCGTGCAAGGATACATTGGAACGCACAAGTTTCCAGATAGGGATTTAGATACGAAAACTTGGAAAATACTCTTAAGTATACCTCTTAAGTATGAATGGAGAAAGGACAGCGAAGGAAAGCTATGCATAAATTTCATCGCCGGAGCATATGCACCAGAAACTGTTGTACTTGCCATCCTGCCTTGCAGTTGTTACAGAAATATGCAGTAATTGCTCTGGTTCAGAGTATCGGTTACCGTATTATTGCTCTTTTCTTCAAATAAAAGGAGTGTATTTTGCAAAAGCGTTCATTTGCCCAATAATAGTAGTTTCCTAACATAAATTTAAATAAGAAAATATTATGCATAAAATTTTGATTTTCCTCCTTTTTCGAAAAGAAATTTTCACTTAAACCGAAAATATGCCTCAGTCAAATATTAAATGAAAATGATTTAGGTTAAAATTCATATTTTAAAATTTAATTGAAAAACTAATAGATTTATGAAAATATTACTCATAATAAAACATTGAAGTTAAAGAAATTAATTATCTTTCATTTAAAAAAGGAACCATCAAAATCTCGTAATGCTATGCACATATATGTAACATTAAAAATTGGCGATAGCCAACATTTTTAATGGCCGTCATCTTGGATATCTATATTTTTGGAAGGTCTATCAAGTAGTTTCATGCTTTATACATGCCAGTGTACAAGTGCTGAAAGTTTCACTTGTTCCCCCATTTTATACCGAAACATCATGTAGCTTCTACACGCATTAGTGCCTCCATAATGCTAACTCGTACTGCAGAAATTTTCAAACAATTGTCCATATCTCTGGTTATACTTGACGGATTTAATTGATCGTTTTTTCTTAATTAAAGCCTACGTTACGCGATATATTTTGTGTAAGGACATAGGTTTATCTAAAAAAAGTTAAATATTAAATAAGAAAATATTGTAGGCTAAAATTAAACTTTGTTACATTTAACTGAAAAATTATTAGAGTTATGAAAATATTGCTAATAAACATAAATGTAGCCAATAAAAATATCTTTAATTTAAAAAAAAAAAAGAATGATCGAAATCGGATAACTCGTAGCCGAGATATGTTGATTTTAATAAATAGGGTTGGCCGCCATTTTGAATGGCTGCCATCTTGGATAGCTACATTTTTGGATTATCCATCACGTATTTTCGTGTATAGACATGCCAGTGTACAAGTGTTGCAAGTCTTAACTTGTGCCCTCATTTTATACCAAGACATCGCTTTTTGGCTTCTGTCACAAGGACGATATCAACATAATCTGTAAGCAAAAATCTAATATTATTAACTGGATTTGACTAATTACTTTAAATTTTAGAATTCACTATACAATGTGGCTAAAGCATAAAGTAGTTAAACTTGTTTGGTAATAAAACAGTTGTATTAATCTCCAACTAAGAAAAGTGTTTGTGTACTGGTTATTTGGTTGTATGAAGATGGAAGTTAGATAAACTGTATTTGCCTTCCATTTTATAAGATTTGTATGTAATTGACTTCTTTTTCCATTATGCAGCTTCCACATAAACTGATTATGAAGTCCTAGATCGTAGATCTATTTCATAACACATTCAATTTAAAGTCGCAATAGAAAATGCACTAGAATGGTTTTTTCTATGGTGTAGGGACAAGAAAATGTACAAATAATCCTTTCTTAAAATATGTGATTAACACTCACGACTTCTAAAAGGAAACACATGTATTCATTTTTAAAGAATAAATATTTAGCACTGTAAAATTACGAAGCATCAGTATAACACAATTTTATCTAAATATTGATTCAAATCTATTCCTGGAGTGACCACTCGGGTTACATTTAACATATCCTCCTTTGCAGTGTTTCATCCACACTTTCTTTCGAATAAGATCTTCTCTATTTACATGAAAATATTGTTGTAATTTGGAAATATTTGCTTCCAATGTAATATTTACCTTCCGGTGAAAAAGTCGTGGCACGACATGGAAATGTCTGGAGAAAGGACATTGGTTGGACAAAGCAATATCGAATTACTTAAAATAGTGGCTCTGATGTAGCCAAGAGCTTGTAGTTTCGAAGGAAGATTCAGCATTGACTCTCCGACTTTAACTCTCAATTCTTCTCCTTATGGCGTCTCAAAATTGCCTTCAGAGAAATAAAAGAAGAAGAAGTAAGAGAATACAGGGCTGAAAGGTTGATGCATAATTTGATCACAGACTCATGAGCTGGAAAATTAGATCTGACAGCTGAAGATCAAGAAGCTCCCTTCCGTAGATGCTACTTCCCCCCCTTGAAACATTGCAATGAATCCCGTGTAATGTATACCGATGAAGGACGATCCTTAAATCTATTTTTCTTGGTGTTTTTGTAACTGATTTTCATAAGTATTGGTTTTCAAACGCTCGATCGAGGGTCGTTGGTGTAATCTTTAATTATATTGCACAATTGGGTGCAAACTTACGAAATTATGCCGAAGCGTATTTCATTACGTATTTATATGTATATCATACTTTCAAACCCTTGTATGATGGTTGCTCATGTATACTCTTGATAACTTTAAAATGTAATTATGCCTAGGTTGCCATTAGATTAGTAAAATTTCAAAAACAAATTCCAAATTCGTGGTGTCTATTCTCGAGTCTGTGCTATTTGGAAAACAGAGAAGTGGGAATGTCAATATCCATTAATAGCACTTCTAACAAAAGGCTTCTAATATAATATCATATTTCAAATGTTATTGGATGTAGATACTTCACTCAATATATCAATATTTCTGGGCGCTCATCTTTATAGAAATTTCCGCTGGCTACATAATATTCTTCATGAACGGTACTCTGAAACAGAAACAGTACAATCCGAATCCAATCAGAAAAATTACCATTCATTTTTCCTTCCCTCTTCATAATCAAGGTGAATATGCGGTTACTTTGCGGATAAATTAATGTAATAAGTTTTGGTGGGTTGTAGTTAATGCTGTATCTACATCAAATCGAAACCTGTCACTAAGAATTCAGTTGCTTTTTTCCCGCAAAATAAAATAGTGACTCCACGATTCACTGTAAGACGATATTTAGCAAAAAGACGGTATTTGTGATTTATTGTTCGTATGGTTCCTTTCCTTTTCTTTTACAGTTGTGTATATCTGTACTTCGGAGGTAAATTGCATTGTCTTGGCGAAGTCAAACTCACTATAGAGTTTTTGTAGATTTGTACACAGTCTTTCTGGAGGTTTAATAAGTATATCATTTTTCGTTTTGTAAAAAAAAAATAACAATTGATAAGACTACAGTATGTAGCAAACCATGTGGAAGAGCATGCTTTAACCTAAATAACCAACACTGTTAAAAACTTTGTACACTTTGGTAGGAACTCCCAAAAGGTACATTCGCGAAGAACCTGACAAATATTAATTTAATATTGAACAAAATTCAAAGTTCTCCTTGTCTCCGTGTCTATTGTACTAATTATAGCGACCCATAGCGGTAATTTGCATATTTATGACTCTTCATAAATCAGAAATTCCATAGTAATGGGTGTTACTTTAGGACACATTCAAACATAAATAAATATGATTAATGAAGAATTAATTTGAATTATGACACTACTGTTTCAAAGAACGTATACATATTTAAATTATTGCCAAACGCGTTTGTGAGCAATGTAGACCTCCAGGGCCGTAATAGTTATCTCATCAATCTTCAAGCAGCTAACCATAATCAGTTCAGTGTACTAATACTCAACAACATGATTAAACACACATGGAAACACGGCTGCTTTCCCCGTTAACTGTGATTTCTTTGATGCTTCTAAAATGTTCTGTGAAGAACTAAAGATTCGAGTTTCTTAACTCCCAACTACACAAACGAATCATTCATCCAGTGTACTTCTTGTCATCTATATTTATGCTTACAGGATTGGTTCAAGACTCATAAATAGTTTGAAATATAAGTACCGCTATGAGCAGCTCAAAGTAATACAATAAGCCCTATGTGCAGCAGGAGAGTAACCTTGAGCAAGTAATACCCGTTATACTTTCTTTTTGATATTGCAAGGAAATTAAAAGACGAAAACAATTTAGAATTGTAAGGAAAATAAAATCTGTGTAAGTTCTTCGTTACAGGGTTTACGTAATTCATATTATGTCTTTATTAGTGATGTCTTTTTATGTTTCAATGTGTCCCAGCGATGGAATTCCTGATATAAGAAAACTCATAATACAATTGCCGCTATGGGCCGCTAAAATGAGTACAATACACATTGGGAGCAGCAAAACTTTGAGTTTTGTTCAATATTAAACCAATATATATCAAATACTTTGCAAATGTACCTTGTCAGTAATGTTTCACAGAAGTTTTCACGTTGTTTCTTTGAAATCAAGGAAAATCGCAGAGACTTTCCGTATGCTGTGATGGATACTTACAGTTGTCAGTACTGCACATGCGCAGACGGTTTCTTATCGTAGCCGTGAATGTAATATGATCAAGTGTTTGCAGCAGCCATGGTGGTTACTTCTTATTTTAGAAGAAATGGAAAATATTTTCAGTGAATGGGAATTCCGATCCCTAGTTGACAAACACAAAAGCGATTAAAATGTAGCGTAAGTCATGGGCTAACTTAGTTCCTGTCGTCTTGGTTCGAGGAGCCCCATCCTTGGCCCTTAATAATGTTTAGATCTAGTGACTTTCACATCTGGAAATTTAGTCGCTAAGGCGCAGGACTTCTAACTGATTAAGGTTCAGTTCTACAATCGACTGCTAATCTTCTAGTGAGCTCTAAGTTTAGGCCAACTTTCATTGGCCAAAATCAGACTTGGCCTCAACTTAGCGCTGACCAAAAGTTTAGCGGTCGATTGTAGAACTGACCCTAACCTGTGTTCAAATCTCCCTCATGCTTCACTTAATTTTTCTCTTGTTCCCAGTATTCCGGAAAACTAAATAATGTATCTTTTTTTAGCCAATTTAATGGACATTTCCGGGCAGCTATAGTTGTCTATTTCCAGAAATGTTTCGGAAACTTTTTAACAGTGTATGTATTGAAGCCTAGTTTCGCAGAAGGTGACGTAGTGTATTTACATTCGAGATAGCTCCTGTATTTTCGTTCGAACTTTCATAGGACCTATTGTTTATTTAAGTGTGATAAGTACAATAAATGTTCCAGAAGTTATATAATTTCAAATATATATACTGAGTGATGGATTGTATTGAACAAGTTACATTACTTTCTCTTGTAAACTGTTAGTTTATTAGGACTATTAATTAGTATATATAATTATTCTCCAAAATAATCGCATAGGTACCTAGGATCGGTGGGATCCATGTAGCCTGGCGAGGAAGCAGCTCGATGCGGTCCGTTCCATAGGTTGAACTCTGCAGAGATGACGTCTAGTTAGCCGCGCGCATCCTCCTCGTATTTTTGGGTGCAGAATCTTAAGTTCAAATTGACATCTTTACCATTCCTTTAAAAGTCAATTACCTTTCATATGAAGGAGGTTTGTTTGTTTAATCTTTACTAAAACTGTCTCTTGCTGTGATATCCTTCTTGCGAAAGAGGGCACTTACTGTTTAATATGTATTGAAGGCAGTCTACAAATGTCTGCACATGTTACACGATTAAATATACATTTTATTTAGCAGGAAATACTCAGTCAATGGTGTCATCATAGGAAAACAAACAAGGGACGTAAGAGTGTCACTTCGCAAGTCAATATTGATTTCTTGTCGATGATTTCGACAACAAAAGGGAAGGGAAAGAGAAAAAAAGCAGAAGTGTTCGATGAGGTGAAATGTGAATGACATCTCGCAGCTGACACTCCTTCGCCACAGCTTGGATGGCGTCAATGTGATTCTTCCTAAGACAACTTAAAGAACGATATAGTACGGACATCCACGAGCCAGGAAGTGGTGGAAAGTGATATGCGTTTCTTTATATCTGTTCCAAGAGAGAAGTTCTTTAGAATCACTAACCTAATTTGGAACTACTCCGAAAAAGTATATAATATTGCCCTTCTTCTTGGTAGCACGTTTCAGAGATTGTAAATGTTTGTCATCTCCAGAATCAAGGAAGAGTTATTTAACCGAAAAGGGGTCACAGTTTTTTTCTTCAAGAGTCTGAGGTTAATTCCTTATTCTCTTGATCTATAAGGAACACAAGTTGAAGTGAGGCGATGACGTTGGAGATGGCTTTTTTAATAGTAATCCCAACTTTCGTTAAACCCTTTCTAAGGTAACAAAAATATTTGAACGATGATTTTGGGATTTAGTTGTATAGGATGGGCACTTAGGAGCCATACAGGTTTGAGTGCTTCAGTCGACCGTACTGTCTTAATCTTTCAAGGGTTTCTGTAAATTTATCAAGCCTAAAGTGGATATAGTAACTGTACAAATGCCCTACCACAGCCTTATCGAAAGAGTGTTCACCAAGACACGTGATTGCCTTTACACGTGAAAAGCTTAGTCTACAGTTGTCTGTCAAACCTCAAAATGAATATTCTCATTACATACATTTTTGCAATTAATTTAGCTTTTCCATATTTCTTTAAGCCACAGTGTACATGCCAACGGATTTCGTTACTTTATCAGCTGTTTTACTTCATATCACACAATACTAGTTACATACTCACTGTACATGCACTATTTGTCCTCTAACTTTTAAGCTTGGTTCTTCAGTTTGGCATTTCAACAGAAACAACTTTCAATATAATTTTGCTCTTTCGGCTACCACAGATATACTAGTTGCAGAGAAGAATCTATCTTAATCTGCAGCGTCTAAATTAAGTTCTACTCCAAATGTGGCTTCTATATTATTCCAGCGTTGCGCAACAATATAACGATAACCAACGTTCATTGTCTAAGCTTTCCATACTCGCATTCTCTCATGAAATAGTGCGACTCTTTCCCTGAGCCATACGATCTTAGAAGAAATGTGGTAGAAGGAAATAAAAAATGTAATTGTTACAGATACATAATAGAAGAATGAATTAGAGGATCTAGATATCACTGGCAAGATCTTTCGAAAGTTGGACTTGGAAAGAAAAAGAAAAGAAATTAGACAAAAGCAAATAGATCTTCTTCCTCAGATGAAGATGATGATTGTTGCTATTTAGTTTCTTTAGACACATTTAATAATAGTAGTAGTGATGGGTTCAGTGTGTAACGTGCAAAATATGTACTCATCTTCTATGCACTAAAGGGAAAACACTTTATGTCTAACATCATTACATCTCAAACTAAAAAAACATGCTTAAGATTTTCTTGAATGCGTTCTTAAAAATGTTTCTAACTACCGTACGTGTTTCTTATATATTTCCGTATTGCTTCATTTCATTTTTTAAGAAAAATTTCTAGGTACATTTTGTTTCATTTGTGTTACGTTCTTGCGTTCAAAATGTTGTATAAAATTAGCCATTGAATACAGTTCCTTCTTGAAACATGAAAATTATTATTTAAAAGCACTGATCCTCGTCTCCCTTCGTTACAATTGACCTTGACTATGTGACAGTTAACCCTGACTTTCGGGTCAAATGTAACATATGCAACCTTCTGATAATAAAATGTATTATGCAATCACTTTTATTGCTATATATTTAGAATGGTGCTTAAAATACAATAGAGACTCTAATTTTACAATATCTGTAATTTTCTACGTATAACTTATGTCATATTCTAACCGTAATAGTGTAATAGTTTCCAATAAGAGTCTCCCCTACCTACACGATTTAAAAATGTAAATATATATCTTTTCTATAATGTCATTGTGTTTCAATTTACAATTTTCCCTTACAGTATCACAGTGTGTCGCATAATTTGTAATATGAAATTAATACTAAATTTCCTTAATGAAATTTGTTCGTGATTGTCCGTGCTGTAGACCTTTCGTATTATTCACTATTCATTGTCATAGAAATGTCAATATACATAAAATATTCATGATTTCTATTCATGTAGTTATTGTATTTTATCATATTCCTATGAAAAGGACTGATAGGATCAGATTTCAGTATCAAATATTCTATTGTCATTTTCCTTTACAAATTATCAGTCAAACTGTGTACTGAAGATAAATTATTTGATTGACTGTAGTCAATCACAATGATTGAATTTTATATAATCACCCCTTCGCATTGTATTATTAGACACTAAAGGATATAGATAACATAAAAATGATTCTGTGGGCGATATAGCTGATATTTTTAATTTGAACAGCAGATATAATATACGAAAAGACTTCTAATTAGATAAATAAATCAATATCCTTCAAGGTCTCTAGTTACGTGGCCGTCATTTGCCACATGCATGGTTATGAGATCAGTAACATAAGAAGTGAAGTTAGTACATTCTACTCTGCGAAGGTAGGGATGATGAATTCTTTAAACTTTTTACTTATTTCAAATCAGTATTTCTATACCTGAGAGCCAGAACCGCATAAGTCCCATTTTTGGCCAAAATGAGATAAAGGCAGTTTTGTACAACTTTCAGAAGGCCTCAACAAGTGTTGGTCGATTTTTGTTGTAATAATGCTAAAAGCGGAAATGAGTAAGTCTATAATGTAGTAAGTCCAAAAGTGTATAAGTCCAAATGTAAGTCTAAAAGTCCACATACATTTCCTTGGCTCAATATTTTTGCTTCTCAGCTATGCTCACAATTATATTAGGATAACAGAAACAGAAAATTTCAATACGATAAAAAACATTGAGCTCTACGTAACGATACTGGACTAAATGCTTAGTGGCGATAGACAGACGCCAGACCAAACATTTAACCTTATTTGTTAATTGCCAATCTAAACCAATATGGACTAAATTTTCATCAGTACTAATTCAGTTCTCTAAACTTGCTATCGCTGTGCGGTCCGTTTTACGTCCATTGATAGCGAAGGAACCTTATAATCCCGCTCACTCCGTCCGTCCGACCGTGTGCGAAAATCAAATCTCAGGAACGACAAGATGCAGAGAAATGCTTTAGGTGCAGTTCGAAAGTTACACTATCTCAGAGTCACTGGAACAGTTTTCATTGGTGCAGTGGAACAGTGATGCCAACCTATTGTTGTTAAATTTAATTTTGTAAAATAATGTCATTAGGTTAGACTTATCAGCATCAAAATTGGCATAATCATAATGGGATACAATAGAATAATTATGTGGACGTCACCGTCTCAAATCACTGCTGCGATTCGACTAACAATCTCGAAATCTCAGGTCTGGATGTGTCCGGTATTCCGCAATGAAAATTAAAATTCCGGAATCAAAATCATGGAATCTTGATTTACATTCCGTAATATTGCGTTATTCCGAACACACCTACAGCGGAACCTTCGTTGTTTTTAGTAGACTCATAACATTGCTTCAGGACAGTGACACCCACATATGTTTTTTCTATTTCATCCAATAATGTTTAAACTTATTTTGGTGCTGATAAGTCTAATGTAACGAAAATAATTTACAAAATTGAATTTAAAAACAATACGTTGGCAGCACTGATCCACCGTACCAATGGAAACTTCCAGTGGCTCTGAGAGAGTTAAGCCAAGACCTATTCAATGACACCACAACCACTTCTCTACACTTTGTAGTTCATGAAATATCCTATTTTCTGGAAACGGGTTGGCAACACGGGCAATGGTGTGTTTCGGGACAAGGCACTCACCCTATGTGTATATTTTGTCGAATAATATTTGTACCAAGTTTCGTATTGCTAGGTTTAACGTGGTGGAAGTAATTTGCATTTGAATTTTATTTAATTTAAGGCCTTAAGATAACGTTTGGCTCAGGTCAAGCAATTTGAAAAATTGAATTATGTAGAACTTCAATTTCTAATTCCAATTGAATTCCAATTGAGAATGTAATCGGTTGGCAACACTGACAACACGTACTTCGGAACGGAGACACCCACTGAATTTAATTATTTATCAAATGATATTTATGCTAATTTGATACAAATAGATCTAACCAAATTGAAGTAATTTGAAAAGTTGTATTTAACAATCGTTTGGCAGCATTGATTCACTACACCGATATAAAACATGGATTTTGGATATATTATTTTCGAAACGTTCATATACATGAAAGTGTAAGGGAAAATGTCCTCCCGCTTAAGGGAAAATTGTAATATCTCCGTACTTTTCTATCCATTTGTAATAAATTGAACATGGATTTGCAGGGCATAGTCTAGTTAACAAATACAGCGAAGATCTTCTGTTGAAAACAATGGAAAGGAATCAGTAGACGTTCTTATATTCTGGTAATGGCGCCCATCTGTGTTCGGGTAATGGTGCCCATGTGCGGGTAATAACACCCATGTTAGTGGATGACGTCCAAATTACGATTCTTGCACATTAAAACATAAAGAGGTCATAGTTTAAAAGTATAACTAATTGACAAATGTTGTTTGTATAACAATGTAATAATGGTACTTTTAACGCTGAAACTTCAAGTAGCTTCCATGGTGCGTAATTATTGGATGTTACATATTCACTAAAGTGTAACAAACTTGCTTTTTGGCTCAATGTAACGACTATATAAATTATCTAAAGTAAACAAAAAGGAAAGAGTACGTCTGTCAGACATTGTCTACTGCCTTGGGATTATGGTACCCATAGTGGGCGCCATTACCCCTCTTTCATAGTGCTGACAAATTACCGTTTTCACCTTACACTTTAAAGAAGTGAGAAGAAAGTAATAAACATTTAACTCTCTCGATATCAATACGTTCAACCATAACAATATCTAATACAGAAAATAGCTATTACTAATACTTACTTTGACAACAAGATCATATTCGAATTACCGGTATAACGCAGTAGCTCAAAACACTTTTTTCCACATAAAAGACCGGAAACAGCGCGAATGTCTTTCCCTGTTGAATGTTCACTCACAGCTCTAGGATATGACACTATCAGAGGTTGATTCCACATTTGTAATTTCTGGATAATTTGATGGGCAGCATTACCCATATTGAATCCGAAATGTAAGCCTTATAAACCACATTCAGTTCATGTGACTAAATATGTTTTATGCTCTAAGAACCTTAAGCAAGCATCACAAGTCGAATTGAGGGGATATGTGAGTACACTTTTTGCACACGCAATCACTATAGCAGGCGTCTGAGATTAATGTCATTTTATCGAGAATTGTACACCCAGTGTCACATAAATTCGACTAGCTCTCTTAGTTTCTAAGATAGGCCAACATACCTAACATCGTTTGAAAGCTAAGATTATGCTCTATCACGTTTATTTCGAGGCGTTTTTTCATATCTCTGTTAGTTTCTGAGTAATATGCCAATAAAACATTATTGTAAAATGAGAAGAACCATATTATTTACATAATGATCGCCATTTATGAATATGGCTGCGGTATATGGAAGCATGCAAACTTGCATTTCTTAAGCTATGCTATTATCTTGAAACTGGCACAAGAACAAAATTTCCAGCTTAATTCTGTGAGTAGATATTGTAATTTAAGTATTAGTGGATGTCTCGCTCTGGCCACCATATTGAATCCAAGAAGGTAGGAATGTTCAGGATATGTTCAGGAAAGCATACTAAACATAACCCAAGTGGTTTCGCTTTGTTATTATTTTTTTTCAGGTTCGAGCCCAAATGCACTGAACTGTTTTTTCCAAAATAAACGTGAAAATGTTGCAATTTAACTACACCTCGAATCATTAAAATAATGAAACGATAAGAAGCTGCAACATACATAAATAAGGCGTTTCTCTTGTAAGTGTTGTATGTTATTCCTCATGTCTCATCCCTCTGATGTCATAACCTACAAAATAGTGCATTATTTTCTAAATTACACTTTTTGATGACGTTCGTAAGACCAGCTTTCCAGTCTGCAACCTCCTGCATACATGGAGGTCGAATATTTGAAAAGGCTATATGTTCAAAATGTTATTGATTTTAATAGTAGCATGATTGTAGAATTTTCAATAGAATGTCAAAAAATAAATACGATGTTATTTACGAACATATATTTATGGATTTAGAATAAGCTATTTCTTTAGTATATTTTCTAAAACATAAACTATTTTGATTACGACAATAATTGTATATTGTTAAAAGGTTTAATATTGACGCGAGTTGAATACAATGTTTAGCCATGTTACGATTTTTTTATGCTTGTGATGCTATGTTGGCCTTAGTTTGCTACATTGAACATGGTTTGTGCTTGACATGCAGTTTTATTTTGCGTAGTTTATTGATAGCGTTCTATATTATTGATTGACTGTGTCACGTAAGTAAGATCCGACCTCACATAAATACTACGGATAAAACTGAAGAATGTGTTTACAAATGTTGCTCTACAAGATCTACGCTGCAGTTGTGGTGTCCGCTAAGATTTTCTATGAGAGTGTAAACTACACTCACAGTGTCCAATACAACAGTTGGTTTTGCTAAAAAAAACATTGTATGTCACGTCTTCTGTGGCACACTGAACTTCCAGGAGCTTAGCACAACGGCGTTACGTTGTCTGTTTAAGAGGAACCATCGCGGACGCGGACAATGATTACACGTAACTATGTTAATGCAGAAAGACACCGCCATTAAGCACTGCTAATTTGTAAATGCCTTGAACTGTAGTTAAAACTTGATCCACAATAATGTGATTCTCATGTCTCTCTAGTATTTCTGCATGGTATAATATATCTCAAAATACTCTTTTTTCTATACTTAATATTACTAGACGTAAACGTAGAATAGAGAAATAACAAACAATACATGTCATTTATTTAATTCTTCTCCGTAATTGAATAACAACTGTTTGACAAGATATAATATCATTTGTCTGTCCTGTTATCATGAAGAACGGTCCTTCATGATCAGCGTCCTTCGAGTGACGCTGACAAATGACTCTGTTAGGACCACTCTATGTATACAGCTAATTTCGGATCTGGCGAACTAAAATCCCTATTTTGATGCTTGAACTTGCATTTTAAAACTCTTTGCTATACTAAGACACAGAACAAAATGGGTTAGTAGGACCTCCTTGGGACCCCCTACGGCGGTTCGAAGAAAAATTCAGAATTTTACATTTCTGATGATAGCACTAACACCAGACCATATAGACGGCAGAAGCTTCGGGATCATACTCTACGCTTCAATACCTTTCAGACGGTATATTACACGTCAAATTCGGTGAAGGGGTTCAAACGTTATGAGTATTTTTAGCCCAATCACAGAATTTTCAAAAATGATAGAAAAGTGTTGTCTGTAATTCTCTCTGTCTTTTTGCTTTAGCGTAAAATGGTTATTACCAGGGGGTTTGGGGGTCAAATGCGTACTTCGTAGAGGCAAACTAATGCCTATATTTAAATAGGAGTTACGGTTTTCGAGATACTTAGCATACAATGATTCAAAATAGACCTTTTGTTTGAAGACTATGAAGTGTTTTTTAATAGGCAGCCTTACAAAATAAGTGATATCAGTACAAAAAACCCTTCGGGGTAAAGGGAAGAGTGACGCAAGAATTCTACTCATAAAAGAAGTAATACCAATTTTGCAAGTGACTTTGTTTGTGTCACTACGGCGGAAGGGAGGATATTAAGTCTCTTAATTTATAAATATCATTAGAAGGGAAACACTTCCGCCATAGTGACATAAACAAAGTCACTTGCAAAATGGATATCACTTCTTTTGTGAGTAGAATTCTTGCGTCACTCTTATCTTTACCCCGAAGGGATTTTTGTACTGATTATTTCATTTCACCCTGTTTCAATAATTACTATTAAGGCAAACACGCTGGTGATAACCTGCAAAGAAAATATCATATTATGCTGATAACGCAACTGCATAAAATGAACAATTTATTTTCATTTATACAATAATTAATATAGTTAATTTAATTTAATTTGAAGTTAATTTAATTTTCAAAACCTGGAGAAAATTGATGGGAGATTTCATATTCATATCTAGCTGAGTATATGATCGTGACAGTAATTGATTTCTTGTCATTGCAGAACCATGGAACCTAAACACAGGCTGTGTTTCTTACTTATTTATGTGGGACTATTGATTGTATCACAAGGTGCATACAGCTTGGAGACATATATACGTCAAAATGAATCATTAATTGAAAGAAACAATTGTCTGTGTCAAATGATCAGCAAATATTTCAGTCATGCCAAAGCTCTGATTTTAATTGCAACCCCTAACACTGTCAAAGAAGTGGTTCTGCTTCC
This sequence comes from Lepisma saccharinum, assembly GCA_022664845.1. Classification (NCBI taxonomy): domain Eukaryota; kingdom Metazoa; phylum Arthropoda; class Insecta; order Zygentoma; family Lepismatidae; genus Lepisma; species Lepisma saccharinum. Next base: position 26,500 of record JAGDQP010010200.1, read on the forward strand.
ATTGGACGGAACATGTTTCCAACAGCCAATTCTGTTCATTGGTAATGTCAATGTAACTAAAGAGGCAAATCTCAACTGTGGAGAATTGAATTGTGTTTATATATTATTTATTTCTAACCTCGACTTTCTGAATCCTTTGCATTACTTGACTAAGTACAAACTATGGAATACCCGGTCGAAGACTATAATAATTATGCTTTCTAGTGGAACTGTCTCTCATAGCGTTCTGTATTCGATATTTGAAACAACGAGCTACTTAAAAGCTTTTAAAGTTTTGGTCGGTGCTTACGATGGTGTGGAATTGCTGTTGTATACTTTTGATCTGCATTCTGATTCATATTGTGGGATTGTGCACAATATTATGCTGTGGGATAAATGTACAAGGCATAAAAATTGGCAAGAATCAAATATATTTCGAGATATCAAGAATAATCTTCATCAATGTCCTATACGTATCAGCACATTTCATATCCCACCGTTCGTAACATTGCATCAGGGAGGAGTAACCCAGTTAGGTGGTGTAGAGGGCAGAATTGTTAACACATTCGCAGAGATGTTGAACTTAACTCTGTCTGTGTCAAGTCCAAAAGACGGCATCAAATGGGGATTTAAGAACCAAAACGGAACGTTTACAGGTGTTTGTGGTGATATAAAGTATGATAGAGCAGACGTCGGTGTAGGAGCGTTCATTCCAACTGCTCAGAGAGAAGAAATCTCTTATTTGCTCACAGGAACAATGCGCAGCCAGATTGTGTGGGTTGTACCGAAAGCTAGTCAGAAGCCGCTATGGAAGAATATCTTCCTTCCCTTTAATGTAATGTTCTGGGCATTCCTAGTTGTTATCCAAATAATTTTCACAATAGTATTCCATCAATTGCAGCTGTTGGTAGGAGGAAAGCAATATCAGTTTTTACAAAATTCTTCATTAGCAATCATGTCAATGGCTCTTGGTATATCCATTCCAAGAAAGCCAAAGGCATTTTCTCTTCAGATCATATTCATTGTTTGGGTGTTTTATTCACTAATTACTTGTACTGCTTATCAGAGTTCATTGGTTAGTTTTCTAACAGCTCCTGCTTACGACAGTGATGTTGACAATATGAAGAGCCTTCTAGAATCGGATCTTCAGTTCGGGGGATCTCCAATTCCAAGGAACTTATTTCGTGTACCAAATGATCCAATTTCTGAAGATATATACAAGAAATATGTTATAGTACATTCACCCTTAAAAGAAATTAATCGAGTAGCAAAGAAAAGGGACTTCGCTGTGCTGTATGATTCATTCTCTGTTGAAGTTTTAACGAAGACAAATTTCACTACCATAAAAGGAATCGTGTTAGTGCATAGAATGAAAGAGATTGTTTTAACTTTCTTTTCTTCCATTCTTGTACAAAAGTCATCTTTGTTTCGTGAGAGATTTTCCGAACTTTTACAAAGAATGTCTGAGTCTGGGTTAATCTACGAATGGCAAGAAGAAGTTACTTCTGTAAAGGGAAAACTTATAAGAGCAGAAGACATTCAGGCTATATCAGTACTGCATCTGACAGGAGTATTCTACGTCCTTCTGTCTGGATTCTTTCTGAGCAGTATTTCATTTATATTTGAAGCTGTATGTTATAAATACAAACAATACAGAGACAACTTAAATAAATAGATTCAATCTGGCTTGCTTCAAATATACTTTAACCGTAGAACAAAATTTTACAGTCGTAGGGAAAATCGGTTGAAGAAAACGATTAGATAAAACAAAACCTTAAGGCCGCTTTAGACAATATAATTTCTCGTACGATGAATCTTAGCGAAAGCAGTGTGCCAGCGTAAAAAGAAAAAAAGGTTTTATACCATAGCATCTTGCCCTATTGTAGCATTCTTGCTTTCACACTCTGGCACTACTGCTTATCGTAAGATTCATCGCAGCATAAATGCTGTCGTCTAAAGCGATCTTTAAGCGTTTCAGTTTCTCTAGTATGGGTCAAAGACAGACGTATCATACGGAGGAACTTGCAATACTCAATATGATTTAGGAGAAAGCGACGAATTGTTATATATACTTCAAATGAATGTGCTTTCAAAACATCCAGAAAATTCACGGAAATTATTTCTCGAGTTGGTGAAAAAGGAATAGCACAAAGTTAAGAGGAATGTTGAAGGTTGAACAATTATTTTGAGGACCTTCCGGTATTATCAGAAATTGGTGCTGACGGATTATTGTTGTAGTGTGATTTTCATAGTTTATTCGCTTCCAGAATTTTGTTAAACATTTTGTATTTAAATGATTATCATCTTATGTGACGAAGAAAAATAATTGGTTTTAGATAAGAAATAAGACACAAGGGTACGACAATAAAAGAAGTAAACGAAATAGTCCTGCTCCGTTTATATTCTGTGAAAATCAAAGATTTTATTATTTACTGATTGAAACGTGAATTGTTTCATTTAATAAGGTTCACGGGAGAAGTTTAAACCATTGATGGTGTGATGGATCAAAGACCATAAGTTGTAGATATTCAATGAACAAATGATACAATATCAAAATAGTTGTTTTAATAAATATTGTTAAGAAGTCACGATTTATTAGGTTCAATGTATTGAACAGCTCCGTATATGTGGCTTCATATTTCAGATGGATGTTTGGCTTGGTTACTCCTGAAATAATATCAGTCTCTCAAGGAATTAAGAGAATAGTCTGTAGTTTAAGTTAAACGCCCACTATTGTTTGATGGCATTTGGGAACTACCCTGAGATTATATGTAGTGCATAAAACAAAATTAACTGGATCACTAAGTTAGGTTTAGGTTATGCAAACCAAAAAAAAAAAAAACATTTTATGCTACGGCTAAACAATGTTGGATGGCAGCTAAATTATGAAGGATAGGATAAAACATGATGACGTTATTGTTGTCATGCGTGTGGGTGTCCTCAATGTGTATTTTGACTTTTCAATTTAGTGGGCTATACTGCTGCAAAACAAACATATTGGTTGGTTGATTTCTACATTTTGAGGCGGTAACAATTAACTTATTTTTAAAAAATAAAGGAATACAACCTGACTTTAACTAAACTGCTTGCGCTCGCTAACGCTGACTTGGCATTGCATGTTTGAAAGCATATGTTTCGATCCATGAGGTTTTATAAACTTCGGTCAATGACGCCAAGAAGAAGAACAAGTAAGTTTGGAAAATGGTTACCGATTTGAATGGTGATCTCAACATTGTAATGTTGATTTAGAAGCGCAGTTTTATGGTTTGGCAATGTAATGTTGTCTTTATTGAAATATATTGTTACTTGCAGAATGGAAACCGCATTTTAGGTGAGAATTTATGAATGTGCAATTGATGTGGAATTATAATTTGGATATCATTTTGGTAATTTGTATCTGGTTAATAATGTCAACAACCGAAATGTGCATTGTCAGAATTCAGGAAGTTTTCCTTAGTAAGCTATTTGAATATTTGTCATTACAATATAATGCAGTTAATTAAATGAAATCTACTGAACTGATAAGAGTTAATTTATTTCATTTATGGGATGGATTTTAGATACACTTTCGACTGATTAAACAACCTTAAATAATCCAGTCATAACAATTAGCAACGGTAAAGGATGTGGAAACCTTATTTGTGCATTCCAATATAGTTCAGATATATCTTAATATAAAGTAATTAGACTCGAAAGTAATGAACATAGTGTTCAAAATCGTCCGATTTGGAGTAAGGGGAAGTACTAGTTTTCTCAGTCGAAAGCTATTTTTTTCGGATGTCTTCCCTTTTTATTTCGGAAATGATATTAAATACCGTATTTATGGTAGAGTAAGAACGCAGGTCGTAGGGGGTCTAACAAGGGAGATCGTTACGTAAGTAGAGCGTCTTAATATATTTCTTTAATAATATTGAGTAACCCAGGGGACAATGATTATAAAGTGAGATTTCTGTAAGAGTGATGGTAATACAGAGTATCCAAGAAGTCACAGTGCATGGAACGTACTATTTGTAGGAAATTAAAAATATAGTGGTGCTAATAATAATTTGAATCGAACATGATGTTACATGTATGTGTATGACTTGACACGCGACACAGAAGTGTTCTGTTCGCGTCGCCTTCAATACACATGCGACTGCAGTTCTTAGAGGAATTAGTGCTAACTCAATCTTCCGGGTACTATGGTGTGCCTGGTCACCGGCTTTGTCGCAGGCTCACCTTTTCCTATGGAGAGCGCTGAATAGAGGGTATACGTATAAAATATGCATACACTTCAGGAAATTCTAGCTGCAATAACGAGCAAATTAAAAGAAGGCACACCCTTTGAATGATCTTTGCCTACATGTAGAACTGTATTCAGACCTATATATCTACCCTTTCGAAAATCATATTGAGAAATAAGTTAGGTTTGGTGAGAGTTACTTTAAGTTATTGGCAATCCACAAAGCATTTCGCACACCCTGTAATTGTCACAATCATGATAATTCTGAACTACATTTACACATTACAACACTAATAAGACATATGCAGTTATCTTCTCGCCCAAGTCATTAATAAGGACAGTGGGAGCCTACTTATAACGAGAGACGTGACTGTGTATTTGAGAGCAAAATTAATGGGAGGTCTTGCAACAACATCGTATTCGTCAGCAAGGGAAACCATAAAGTTATTGAAGATAAGTTATCACTTATTCAACTTAAAAGTGGCAATACCGCCGTACAACACATGTCTGCTGTTTGGAAAATTAATACAAAGTGAGGGGAAGAGGGAATGTGTGTTAAAAGTAGTTCTCAATAGGGATGGCCACATTTTTTGGAAGAACGGAAAATTTATTTTCCGGAAACCACGAAATTCAGAACGGAAAACGCGAACATTTTCCGGGAAGGGAAACAAAGATTTTTCCGTAAAACAGAGATTTTTCCGGAAAACGAAAAACAAACGGAACATGCGAACAAAATTTTCCAGAAAACAGAATTTTCCGAAACACAGAAAACGGATTTTTTTCCGGGAAATGCTAAACAAAAATTTTCCGGGAAAACTGAATTTTTCCAGAAAACCAAAAACATAAAAGTTTCCATAAAATAGAAAAAACCTCAGAAAATATTTTTGGAAAACGGAAAACAGAAAATTTTCCGAAGAACGGAGAACAACATTTTACGGAAACAGAAAATTGAAAACATTTTTTCCCGGAAGTGGCCATACCAAATCAAATCAAGACCTCAGAAAAATAAAGTACTTAGTCCATTTTTAGCGAAATTGAAATAAGAGTTCCATCAGTTAGCTCTTTGAAAGACCTTTTAAACAACCTATCGTGCATGAAGATAGCATCCATAGTGCGACTACTGCAAGCAAATTTTTATTTGATGTTCAGGTATGTAAAATGCTAATTCTTAACTTTTAAAACACTCTCCTGTAAAATCAATAAAATAGACGAAGCACGTCTTTATCCTGTGGTCTTCAAATAGGTAGAGCTCTCATCCACAACAAGTATTCACGTAACGTTGCCAGTTCCGGTCTATCTTCCTTCTGCGCATGTCTTATACGCGAGCAGGAGTTGAAAACGTTGCAGGTGGGCAATAAATAAATTTCAGAGAGTTGAAGCCATTGCCGTACCATAACATACGGCTGTCAAAAATATCGATATATTGAAATCGGTATCGGTATTTTGGAATTCCGAAACTTTGGTATCACCAATACCGAAATATCGATATACCGAAGATATCGAAAAAAAACGAAAATGCCGAAAAAGCTAAAATATCGATAAACCGAAAATACCGATAACACCGAAATATCGAAATTTCCGATGATACCGAAATACCAAAATACCGATGATAACGAAATATCAAAATACCGATGATACCGAAATATCAAAATACCGATAACAGGGAAAATATCAAAATACCGATAACACCGAAAATACCGAAATATCGATATACCGACCCAGCAACCCAAATGCCGACCCCGACGGCCCGACCAACTAGTAGTCGGGGAATGGTCGGCGCCTGTGACGTACTTACGGGTGAGTCCGGTAAGTTCGGACCCCTCAAATTCACAGTTTCATGGGAAAATAATATAACTTCGGGCGTAATTATATGTACTACATTTAATGCCCAGACACACCTTAGATTCCCCCAGAAGCCCTTGGACCCCTCCTAAAACCAAATTCTGGATACGTACCTGGTCGGCGCGATTCATAAGTGGTGATTGGTCGTCGGGTCGTTTTCCCAGCCGCCGTCGGTGTAGTCGGGCCATCTTGTGGGTCGCCGTCGGAGTCGGCATAGAGGCGTAACAGGCCCAAAACCCGCCCGCCGAAGCCGGCTTCTGGTCGGGATTTTTTAAAACTCGACGTCGGCTGGCTCGTCGGCCGAGCTTCGCCGACCAAATGCCGATGTCGGGCTTACGTCTTCTGGCTTGCTGGGGGAATACCGAACAGTATCAATATACTTAACAATATCGGAATATTGAAATACTGAATTCCTCTGAAATTCTGAGAAAAATAATACTAATAGCTTATATAGAGGAAGTAGCACGGCAGAGCTCAAATCAGGTAAGTTTTGGTGACCCGGTCTGACCAATATATACGTGATCCGGTTTAAAACTTGACCCGATTAACCCGGCCTGAGAATAATGAGCTCCAGTTTCGTAATTTTCGTGCTCTGGGGGTAACACCTGCGATCTCGGTCTCCCCTGAAAAGCAAGGAAATAATCAAATACTCTACTGTGCTCTCCGGGTGAGGAGACCTAAATCGGGCCACCGGGTCATGTCCCAAAACTTGCCGTATAATCAAAATTATCACAATCCAGATCTGAGTTTCAGATATTCTGATATCTGGGACATTGACACATCATATAGCCTTTCCTAAGTTGTACAGGGTGCCCACAAAATTTGTGAACTTAAATTTCATGACTTTTCCTGACCAGATTTTTGAAACGTTCCAGATTCTCAGACTACCCAATTTTAACGTTTGCAAAATATTTTGTTTTCTTTTACATGCAGCCTCCACCAGCCCCATAGCTGCCCATCTCTCCCCTGAGTAGCAAATTTTATGATTTTATTACTTCTTTTACAATAAAATTACAGGAACAAAGTTTTTACTAAATATTTTGCAAAGGTACTGATTAAAATAACCCAAATTATTATTTTTTTTCGTCATGAACATGTTATGTAAGTCAACTCAAAGAAAATGTTAACAACTGCAACATACATATGAATAAATTCTATGAATATAAGCAATGAATATTAGACTATTACAATATTTAAACAATATCCTCAGAACGAAAACAGAAGTTTAAACAATATAAACAGATGTTAATTTTGCGACTTTCGCAAAAGTTTGATTTTCTGAGAAAGTTCGTCTTGCTACGTTTCAGATTTTCTCTCAACTTCTTTTGCTCATCTTCCAGTTCCTTTATTTCATTCATGATCTTCCTTTATTTACAGAATTATTCTCTTCTGTTTTCTTAGCATTATGCTGTGTTTTCAAATAATCTTTATATCGCCTCCGAGCAGATCTTGCATATATGAGCCCTTGCCTCATGATGACAATACTATGGTTTCTTTGCAATTGACAACAGCATCATGAACTCTCCTCAGTGCTATTATTGTATGTTCACATTGGATTTTAATAAGAGCAGAGTTGTTAATAGAGAAACCACCCTCAACTGTAGTATTTCCATGGGGAAATATCTAACTCGACTTTACCACTTTCCACAGTGATGAGTTGCTTTTTTTTTTTGTTGTTGTTGTTATTTGAAAGAAGGGAAGCATAGAAAACATCAAACATGGTAATTCCCTGCTTGTCTTGCAGATATGTTCCAAAGCTTTGTGAAAAGGATGTTCTGGTATCTTCACACAGATATGAGCCCCTGAGGGCAAATTTCCTGACGCAACAGTATATTTTGTACTTTTTCCTGACTTTTGACTTCATATTTAATAATTTTCCTCACTTCTCCTGATAAATCTTGAAGTTCCTGACATTTCCTGATTTTTTCTGCTTGTGGGCAATTGCGCCGATCCCGGGGGGGCTTTGGGGCCCTGCCCCTCCCCAAAGTTGAAGTGGGTCCCCCTAATGATAAGGTGAAGTCGGTTCTCCTATTTCTACAGTACATGCTCATTCGTTTTCCCCTTCCACTAAGCTTATCTCCCTTTGGGAAATCTATTTCATTGATAAATTCCTCCCTGAAACTCGTGTTCTACAGTATTTATATAAATTGCATCACGTATAATACTCCCTCGACTGGCTAAAGGAGTTAATTCGTGCATTGCTTGTGTTGTTTCTGGAGTTTCGTGCATAACATCGAGAAAGACCATTTAGTAAGAAAAGAAAAGAAAGAATGAAGGAAAAAATGAAAACGTCTTTTCTGTCGTTTAACGCTCGGAACGCCAGGATCGGGTCATAAATGACCCGTACAGTCAAAATATTATTTTTGTCCATTAGTCATTAAATGGAAGAGTGAAATTCTGTGTATTCTTCACGTACGTGTCCAAACATCTTATGGTAGAAAATGATGTTAAATCCATGTATTTATTGTGTAATAATTTAAGAGAATCAAGCATGAGTCAATTTGATACAATCTTGGCGTTTTGTGTAACTATTTTTAAATGTCATTTTATATTAAAATAACAAGTTGTTGTCGGTTCTAATGATCACACGTCTCTTTCCAAACGACCTACACTTTATAATTTCTCAATCAAGGAGTGAAGAAACGTGGACGATGCTGTTTGTGTAATGGTAAAGACAAGTACTCCGCATGCTGTCAACAATGTAATCGCTTCATTTGCAAGAATCAGAATACAACAGATACGGTGTGCTTTACATGTGAGAGTGAAAGAGTAAGGTAGTTTGATTCTGGTAATTTTATATGTAGTACTTTATATGTGTAAATAAGTAAGAGACTCATGGTACCTTCATTTTTGTGCAGCCATGAAAATGGTTACAAGGTTAATATGATGTATTCTGTATTTTTCAATATTTGGTACTATCAACTTGAAAAAATAAAATACAATAAATAAATACAATTCAATGCAATAAATACAATACAATGAATACACCCATACTTTAAAATACCTTGATTTTGAACAAGTACTTTATTTGAGGATCATTTCGTCGTGATTTTGTCATATACAAACATAATTTGAGAAAAAGAAAAAATATACAAGAAAAGTAAGCGACAAGAAGAACTCACAAAAGTAGGAGTAGACTTGCACTAGGAAATATATCGGTCAAACTGCTGTTTGGATGCATTTATTGTTTACTGTTAATACCGTAATTTTGAGTTTCTAATACAACATATGAATAGGGAAACTATATACAGCGGGTAAGAAAAGTATTTGCACAAGTTCAACAAAGAGGAAAAACAGACTGCATCACAGGTAAAACACGGACCATTTCAAAATCTCTTGATCTTTTATGATAATTTGGATGCCTTAGATAGAATACTATAGAACTAACTACCACTCGATACACCTGTAAGGTAACAGGAAACGAGAGAGTGAGAACTACGTAAATTCATCGCTTATAAAAGTATTTGGACAACCCAATACTACTCTAGAAATAAATGTTCTATGTATCCTTTTGTGTACAAGAGCAGTCTACGTAGTGCACTGAAGCAATCCACACCGCGTCAGGAAAACCAAGCTTGTTTGCAAAGCATGCTTTACCGTTGGATACATCATAAAGAAACATAAAACAGAGCAATTATTGTGGAATAGAATCCATTCTGGCCAACCAAGAAAACTAACTGCGCGGAATGAAACCTACATTCTTCGTTCTGTGAATAGATCTCAAAGAATTAGTGCTAAAGATTAGTGCTACTTCACTCGCCTAGGATATGCAAGTTAATGTTACACCACAAACAATCCAAAATTCATTGAAAAAATTGGAATTTAGAAGATGTGTATTCAGGGGAATGAATACTGGCCACTGCATTAGTAATTACACAACCCCAAATCATAACAGACCCTCCAACATTTTTACCAATTGAAGCAATGTTCTGCTTTCTGAAAGCGTTATTCTTCTTTCGCCACACATCCTGATATCCATCACTACAATACAAGTTTATCATCGTCTCATCCTGGAAAAAAAAGTTTTTGTTTTTGTTTTTGTTTTTTCAAAATTCCAGGCACTCATATTTACATTTCTTTGAAAATTAGAACTTCTTCTTTCTGCTTTCTTCTGATGTGTGTCTCTTGTTTCTGGCTACACATCTTCTGAATCACAATTTTTTTGTTCACATCTACACAACTGTAAAATTAATTTGCATATCCTTGGCAAGTGAAGTAGCCAAATCTTTATCACTAATTCTTTGAGTTTTGTTCACAGAATGAAGAATGTAGGTTTCATTCCGGGCAGTTAGTTTCCTTAGTTGACCAGAACGAATCTCCAATAATTTTTCTGTTTTATGTTTCTTTATGATGTATCCAACACTAGAGCATAGCTTTGAAACGAGTTTGGCTATGTCTCAGTACTTTTACCTTCCGCACGTAATTTGAAATTAAAGTGAGTAGTTCCAATGTTGTTCAACTCAATTTGTTCGCCATGCTGCTTCTTTATGCCTGACACGGTGTGGATTGCTTCAATACACCACGCAGGGTGCTTTTGTACACAATAGGATACCTAAAACATCTCTTTCGAGAGTAGTGTGGGGTTGTCCAAATACATTTTTGCGATGAATTTACGTAGTTATCACTCCTTCGTTGCTGTTACCTTACAGGTGTATCGAGTACTAGTTTTTTCTATAGCATTCTATCTAACATATCCAAATTATGATAAAAGGGCAAGAGATTTCGAATTTTGCCACGTTCTGCGTGTGATACAGCTTTTCCTCTTTCTTGAACTTGTCCAAATATTTTTTTTCTCACTGTGGATGAGACAGAAGCTTCTTGAACCATGCCTGTCGAGATCGAGAACCGAGAATTAAAAAAAGAGAAACAATATTTGTCCAATAAAGCAGTAGTGTGGCAGAAGGGTGAGCCGGACAGAAAGAGAACCATATTTGGAAAAGCTGAATAACTCCACTGCATAAACTAACATCAGTTTCTGTTATTTCCTAAGTTTATTTTCTAGTAACACCAGAAACTTTGTTCTTATTAGTTAGAACAAAATATGTTTTAGTGATTTTTTTTAACGTTATAGCGTTATAACGTTTAGTTAAATTCTGTAATAGCTGTGCCTGGGGAAGCCTTCATAATGACTATATGTATACTATTATATGTGTTTTTCTTATGAATATAGAATTTTATGGCAAAATCTGAATTGGATTTGTATCATATGTGCCTTCTTAGACCCTTATCTGGCAACAAGAAATATCTGATTGGGCCCCCCCAAAGTTACACAGAAATCTGCGCCCTTGCTTGTGTCGTACGTATTTTGGGGGAATTTTTGGCTAACAAACGATAAGTCTTAGTTTCATTTACTCTTCATTTTTTAGTATTGTGAGGAGAGAAAAGGAAAACAGAATCATAGAATGAGAGAAAAATTGCTGAGTTATACATGAATTGCAAGAGTAGTGCCATTGAAACAAGTCCTATAATAGTCTGTTACTAATACATATATTGGAGTGACAAAAGGAAAACAAATAATCGACAGCACCTGCTTGTCTCTTCAAACCCCGCTCTCCCCATTGTCAACTGTGACTACCCTTTGCTCTGTGACATGGTTATCAGTCACTATGAAATAAACATTGCACTCTTAGAAGGAAAGAAAAAATACATGTCCTTCTCTCTTCCCTTTTAAGCATGTAGCAAGATAAAAAAATACGAAACTTCTTTTCCAAATTACGTAATTTGCTTTTAAGAAATAATGTATGTATTTTAGAAAAAAAATAAAAGTCGTTAGAAATGATCGTATCAACTAACTTTGGACAAAAACAATAACAATCAACTACACTACTATTTCAATAAAATATATTTTTCGAATTTCAGATACATTGAATTAAATTGGCTTTATTTATGGTAAATTATGGAAACCCTGGCCAAAACCTTCCCCATGCTCTGCCTACCACATCCCGACCTCTGGCTCTCTTTCTCTCTCTTCTCTCTCTCTCTCTCTCTCTGTCTCTCTCTTCTCTCTCTCCCTCTCTTCTCTTCTCTCTCTCTGTCTCTCTACCTCTCCGGAAGAGAAGGAAGAAGAAGGAAAGGGAAAGAGAGAGACAAAGAGCTGTCTCTCTCTCTCTCTCTCTCTCTCTCTCCCACCGACCCTCCGTAACTCAGTAGTAGAGCGTTAGTGTAGGGTTCGGGAGGTTGTGAGTTCGATCCCAGCGTTCGACCATCCTGACTGAACTTTCACACAAGACAAATGTCGGGGTTCCACCTTCATCATAAGCCCTGCCTGATACATTCCCGAATCATTTCCCTTCTCCTATACCAGCCTGAGCCTTAGATGCCTAAAGGTCATAAATAACATTCAAAAATGCAATTCTTTCTCTCTCTCTCTCCGTTCTTTCTTTCTTTCTTTCTTTGGCTCGGGCCGGGATGAGGTAGGCAGAGGATGGGGAAGGTATTGGCCAGGGCCTTTCATAATTTATCATCGCAGTTTCAGATGCATCATAATAACGAAATCCGAATTCTGGATCTTTGAATCTGCGACCCAAATCGGACGAATCAATTGGATCGGATATACTAAAACCCGGAGTTACGAATTTCGGGTATCCGGTTCCTTTTGGATCCGGATCTGGCCATCCCTACTAAGCAGTTTTCGAATTACATCAAAATGTTGCTGAAATGCATTTTGCTGCTGGCTCTTATCCCATCGTCAAAACTTCCGTTGCGTTATTGACTTTCTTAATTGACTCCATGTGCAGTCGGCAAAGCTACAGCAACTGTGTTTTTATTATTAGGAAAGGCCCAAACAGTACCTAATTAGGGCGGAACGCGGTGGATCAATAGTTAGAGCGCTCACTTCTGGTGCTTGGGTTCTTCGGTTCAAACTCTCCTCGTGCCATGTGAACTTTGTGGTGAGCAAATACCGTGTACGTGGGTTCTCTTGGGGTTCTCCTGTTTCCTTCGACTTTCTTCATTCCATCAATCTATGCATTATCATCAATCTGGTCTGAGCCTGAGTTGCCTAAAGGCCTTAAAAATTAAATTCGAAATACCTTATTACAGCACAATAATTTATCAAGATGCATGCTCTTTCTTGATTTTTAAATGAGTCTGCGCGTTAATGTAAATGCTTTAATGTTTATTATCAGTATAGTACTCTGCAATATGAATAATCAACTTTATCTTTCTCATGTCTATCTTATTTGTCTTCTTTTCTTATTTTAGATCGCCAATATGTCATTGCTTATCTCTCGTGTATACACTCACTATATTATTACACTGGCAATTAAAAAATTTCCATTTGCACCCATTTGCTGCCGACCGGGTAGTTGTCAATTTTTCTGCAATAATTTCGATGTTTACCTAACACAAGGGTCTTATGAAAAGGGGAATTACATATATTATTTCGAACTGCACGGTTGCAGAACAAATTCCTCAATAAAAATCTTGAAATGTATAGAGTGCCTTTGACTTCGTAACCAGATACTGGGGCTGGAAGATTGTTAAGGTGTGAGGAGTAGTCTATATACACAGATAATTAACGTGCCGCGCTGGTGTAGTGGACAGCATACCCGGGCGGCAAGTGGGAGATCCGGGTTCGAGTCCCGGTCGCGGTGGTTTTTAATTTTTCTGTATTAATTTCAAGGTTTACCTAACACAAAGTTCTTGTGAAAATGGAATTACAACCCTAAATATAGACAATTACGCCTAAAATTATACTATTTCTTGCATATTAACCGGAATTTCTGATGGGGGTACAGGCCAACCCAATAAATACAAACATTCATGAGTAGGGGGAGGAACCCATTTGAACGGGGGCACCTTAGAACAGTGGAGATAACTTTTAATTTATAAAACGATTTTTTTTTGTCCAACATTTATAAATTGCAAACATCATGCCATACAGCTGTCATTTGTTTTCACCATTTGTATACTTTACCTGGCGAAGTATGGTACTTGATGTAATTTGTGGTACCAAAATAAAAAATGATGTCTGATATAGCCGGCCGGGTGGTCTGCGGTAGTTAGCCATCGGCTAGAAGGTCCCGGGTTCGAGTCCCGGCAGGGACATGGGTGTGGGTTTTAACAGCTAAAGGGCGAATCGTGACAGGCCGAAGTCCAAAGTCACTAGACTGGCCCATATACTCGTATATATATATATATATAAATATTACATATTTCATATATCTCTCTGAACAAATTCTCTAGAGTGTGAGGAACCAAAATTAAATATGCCAAACAACGTGTTCAAAGGTGACCCCCTCTTCCTACTTCCATATTGCTCAATATCATTGTGTTTCCATATTTTGATATTGTTTGGTATCAGAGGCGCCCACGCCATATAGGCAGGTCATGCAATTGCATGACCTGATTTGGGGTGGGTGGGTCTGTAGAGTGGGGGGTCAGGTTGCAGGAGGAGAAAAGAAGAAAGAAGAGAAGAGGAAAGAAAATATAATGTACTCTACCAAATATAAGAGGAGGATAGAAGAGAAGAGGAAAGAAAATATATATGTACTCCACCAAGTGGGAAGTGTACTGACTTCACGTATAAGCAAAAGATGCCCTCCCTTTCAACTTCCTTGAATCGTAGGGTACTCCTGAAGCACATACAGAATTGGTATTGGAGGATTCGAAATCCGTTGGTCGAAGATTGTAGGATTCCAATACTTACGAAACATTGAAGACTTGATAATTGAGAGTAACTGGTTATGTAATTTTGCTGCATTTAATGCAACGTTACATAGTGATTTCAAAAATTAAAGTGCAAGGTATATTATGGAAAAAAATGTTATCTGGGAAATATCTTTCTCTCACATCGCAGTCAATGCAGAATCCAGCAACAAAGCTACGATTCTACTCAGAGTAGTCAAAGTGCAACGTATCAAAGAGCATGGTAAGAAAAGGTAGAACATGGTTCTCAAAGGAATAAGCTGAAAAAGAAAGCACTAAATATGCCATATTAAGAAACATAGTTTAAACACTAAGAGATTTTTATACATTTGGAAACAAGAATTTATTTTTAGTGAGTCAATTTCTCATGTTGCCCCTAGAACTTGTCTGAAGTAAGGGAAATGTGAAAATCTATAAGAAAATAATATTAACACATATATAATTACTCTTTTGAGCCCAATTTATGCTTTTACAAATCGCAAAACAACGCGAGCATCGCCAATTTGAATAATTCAATTAATTTAGGCATATGACGCGAAATTTCCCATTAAGTTAAAAAGTTTTTCGTTGGACTAAACAACTCAAGCATATGCCCACTTTTATGCATGTGTTTTTCGTCACGTAATTTACAATGGCAAAAATATTAATTTCATAAATCTATGTAAACAAATGGGTCAAGTTGCAACTTTTGCAAACGTGATTTTTCTGCCATCAGTTTTGCAGATATCAATTCTGCTAACTGCACTTTGTGCAAGCTGAAAGGTGGTTTTTGTTCATGTATGGTTGAAATGATCTTCTTCCTCATTTTGTAGACAAGGATGAAGAAATTTTTTCTTCTATTCATCAGTAGCATCCGATTCCTGTGCAGTAAAATTCAAGCTGTATAAAATTAGGTTCAAGACTAAAGATCTCCGATTTCTTAGAATAAATGTTTGTAATCTTAGGTTCGTCTAAATATACTAAATATAAGAAGAAAAATTAGTTTTAGATAAGAGAAGGCAAACAAATTCAGGTTTTTTATTCCTGCATTTAAAAATCTGGAATCTACAAATTTTTACAATGCATTCCTAATCTCTTCAAACTATTCCAGTTTTTAAAATTAGGAAATATTCACATCTGAAACTGAAATATAAAAAAAATAATAAAAAAGAACATCGAATTTCGCCGTCCCTAGTTGAAATAATTGTGGGTAGATACGGAAAACATCTTAGATATTTAAGTGTCTTACTAATTAATGTCTGCTCTAGGGATTCCTTTTGCATTACACATTTCAATCTATTATCTACTCTTAAAAGTTTTGTTTTTGTACCTTCTGATAACGAATCGATGAAAGGCAATGGTAAACCACCATCGGTTCACCTAGTTCTGGAATCTTCAGGTCAAGAGCAGAACACTTATCATCATCATTGTTCTTAATAATTTAACAAGTATTTTCAACAGCACATTACTTACCGAGCCGCGGAAGCTCAGTGGTAGAACGTTGGTGTAGCATTCCAGAAGTCATGGGTTCGATTCCAGCGGCCGACCATCCTGACAGGTTTTCCAAATTTTTTGCTCAGGTATACAAGGCAAATGCAGGGATAGCACCTTCGACATAGGCTCTGGCCGACATCTTCCCGAGTCCTTTCACCTCCCCTATCTCAGCCTGAGACTTAGGTGCCTAAAGCTATCAATAAAATTCAACAGTACATTATGGGCTTAGAACTATTTAAATTTTAAACAGGCAGATATATTATTTTACACGAATATAACCACTTTATTAAGAATAGGCCTAAATGAAAACGATCCATTATTTCTGAATAGTGATCAAGATATTTAATCACAATATCCCATGTCCTTGAAGGGAAGGAAACAGAGAAAAAATCGCCGGCCTCTAAGTTAAATATACTATAGGAGAGGGCAACAAAGCTGGCGCCCAGGCAGGAGGGTTTATTGCATATTTTACTTCGAAGAGATTTGCTTGAAACAAATATCTATGCTTGAAACTAACCTAACAAGTATCAAAGATCTCCGAAATAACTAGTAGTATCTTCTCAGACGCGGAGAATTTCATGAAGGGCACTGGAATTGAATTTCAGCCTCTGTGCAACACTCGCTTGAAAAAACATAAGATGCTCAGCGAAATATCTGATGAGCCTATTATGGACCGACCCCAAAGATTCATTCAATTCGGAAACATTCTAGGCCAGCATTGATATGGCCATTACACAAAGGAAGGAGCGCTTTGTAGAAGATAATGCTACAACTTTAATGCTTCTGAGATATTTGTCTTTGCTCTCACGGAAACGTCTTTCCGAGGTCCGCAAGAATCCGAAAGGTTTGCCTGAAGATGCATTCACTTCGTTTAGCTCAATTTATGGGAAATAAGTGAACGTTGACGAAGCCAGTAAGTAATACATTGCTTTTTCTTCTTGTTTCGAAAAGTCTGGGAAAACGGTTGACCTACCTAGCCATCTTCACAGCGAAAATAAATGGATTGTAGATTCGGACATAGATAGCGAGAAAGAGCCTGATTCTTCTGATCATGCTGTGTCGGATGATAACGAGGATCTGGGAGTATCTAAACCTTCCAATGTTGGCAGTCTTCCCAAAATTTTCAAAATATTTTGTAAGTCTAAACTGAAAACTGTTTTCTCAAACCTTCATTCTCTTCTGAAGATAGCTGTGACGTTGCCCGTAACGAGTGTTACCACTGAGAGGTCATTTTCTAAATTAAAACGAGTCAAAACTGATTTGAGATCTACAATGGGTGGAGATCGACTAGAGGGTTTTACTGCAGTTCCTAGTGAATTGGAGATCACGAAAAAGTGATAGATATATTTGCTTCATATAGTTCAGTGCTTACGGAAAATCGTATGCTTTAGTGCCAATGATAAGTGAAATGTGTATTGTGAATTGTATAATTATTTATGTATGCAAAATGGCCGAAAGCTTACAAGCTATAAAAGAAGATGTGGTTTAGAAATAAACGTCATTGACGATGTACTGTTCTCTGACTGGTGAATATTAACGGGGTGGCGCCAGTGTTCATCTATCGACGCCAATTTTGAAATCAGTTTGATTGCGATTGAGGCACGTGAAATATGTATTAGAATGTACTCCAGCACTAAAAGTTCGATGTATTTTCTCTGAAGTTAATGCTTCATAATTTTCTATAATTAGAAGAATGTTAAGTGAGCTTTCAGTTAGCTATATTATCTAAAATGAAGCATTTATTTGTGAGTTAAAAGTAGATAACAGTTTTTTTTACTAACCAATGATCGGAACAAAAACGACACTTCCTCAGTGCGTTATCAATTTTAGTGATACGATTAAAGTTTTATGTTATATTTTCCATAAAGTTGTACCAATTGAAGAAAGCAGTTATATTAAAAGTGAGAAAAGGTGATTTTTGTACTGTATGGTGATAATGATGGGAGTTAGCGATATTAAGATACTTTTGGGCTAGTCATTGTAGCTACGTAGCATTAGTAGTTTAATTGTATGCTATTTTCTCAACTTCAAATGAGTAAATATATGTATTTATGGTGAGAATTTCTGATCTCAGATCCATTATGGTTATAGTAGAATATTACATTTTTCTATAAGAATTTACTTTGCTGCAATAATTCATTTTATCTGAGAAATTTCAACCAAGTTATGAATGTATTTAATTACCTGGAAACCACCCTTTTCAGTAGCTATGCTTATCAGATTCTAAAAGGAGTCATTCTACATTTCTTTTGTAACGTAAAAGAGTAATATTCTAAAACAACCACGCATTTCAAAAAGCATTACCTTATCTATGTCTGTTGTGTAAACAAATATTATTTCATACGACTGATTTCTACTTATTTTGTAATTTTGCAAAGATAATTTTGTTAAGAAAGATATTTTTAGACATATTGAGATTTCGGTTAAAACAGTTCCTTAAATATTTGTTTTGCTCTCGCGAGAGGTCACATTAGGGCGTTGCGGTCGGTTATTCACGGTAAAGAGGAAGTCAGACACATGTAAAAGAAGAATAGCAGCAAGAAGACAGCGAAGTCTACGGCGGTCAAGATGACCACAATCACCGAGCATCTCGCAAATCCATATGCGCTAGATAAGATCTTGTTTTCAAAGCTTAAAAGGGGACAATGCTTAACACGGTATGAATATGGCTTCACTGACCTAACTATCAAGTTTACCGACTCAGAGTGAAGCCACGCAGTAGAACTTTAGTAAGTCTGCCAAGTTCGAATTGCAAAATATAGGAGTGGCGGAGCCTCATACAAGAAATTTAAAATGCTGCGTACACAGCTCTAACTTGAGGTGTAAACACGAAAACAAAAGAGGCTAAGGTACTAAAAATATTGAAGAGCAACAGCTCAGAATTGAAAACGTCAAGCGTATAAAAAACTATGAAAATCCTTTACCCCTCATTAGACCGCTTAGCAGTTCAAAAGAGGACATTGAGAGTTTAATAGAGAAAACTGCAACTTTAGGGTCAAATTAGTATCCAGTAGAACACTTGAACCCAACGAAATCAAAAGCCACGTGGAAAATGTTTCCAATTGGATATCAAAAAGAGTACTGTTCATACAAGATTGATTCAAACCATGGAACAATCACACAACCTAAGATTGGACAGAAAAAAACGCGTTCTAATTTTTTTTACCAGCTACAGCCACCTTACAGAAAATAGCTAGCCAGAATTTCGGCCACTCATGATAAGATAGAATACACTGTCGAAACTGAAGGACAAATTGAAAATCAGCAAAGAAAAACTCATCAAGCTCTGATGCGCTTCAAAACATGAGCAGAAAGCTGTCTTCTGTATATTGTTGAACCAAAGTACTTCAACAAGAATAAATGTTCATCGTAGAGAGTATATAACACAGTGGTGTCAGCATCGAATATATTAAAATGATGCTTTCTGCTCATCCATTACATCCTACTCCGGATTCTGATTCTAGTTCTGGCCCCCCTACGGCGATATAACTTACTCGTAACCAAAACAAGTTTTCTAAAAGAAGCAGTGGTGTTATATCTAAAATTTCCTCATTTTTAAATTGAAAACAAAGAATGATAGCAAAATACAAAATAGTTGTACAATATATATGTCCTTTTTCCACCTGCAACGGCAATAAATGCATGTTTGTTACTCTATCAAAATTGCCTTTTTAAGATTTAGAATGATGTTGAAAGGTTCGTTTCGCTTCATTTACCTCAATTTATACGAAATATTTGGTCATTGATGAAGGCTGAAAGGAATATAACTTTTTTTAGATTTGTCTTGAGCACTATCCTATGAGCAGCAAACATATCAACTACGTTTTCGTAGAGAATGAAGATGTCTCATTTGCTAGCGATGACAAACTAACCCTCTAATCGCTGACGCTTCATCGTAAATGTCAAATCAATTTCAGATTATAAAATTACCTCTCAGTGGACACACTCGTTACTGGCAATAGTAATCTTCAGAACATAAAGCAGGTTTGGGGAAACAGTTTTAAGTTTTAGCTTGCCAAGTATTTTGACAATTCTTAAGCAGGCTGCCAATGATGGAAGATTTAGATTTCCTCAAATACTCGACAGGATGAGCCCATCAACATGAAAGTTAGACTCTTTTCGCTGTCCAGTTCCAAATCAACATTCAACATTTTTTCGCTGTGAAGATAGGCAGGCCAACCACTTTTCCGAACTGTAAGAAGCCAGAAGAAAAAGCGTTGATCTACCTAGCCAAGTTAAAAAAAAAGAAAAAAAGTCGATTGTAGATTTGGACATGGATGGAGACGAGTGTCTACCAACACAAAATGAACTTTGGTTCAAAATATTAGAACCACTTTCTAGATATTGATCAGATTTATTCATTGAACTTCTACCTCAATATATTATTGACTCTTCATGAACAATTTATTTTTTCTCTTTCACATAGCTCTTCCTACAGGTACGCGTAGTGGGTTTCCTAATTCTTTGTTCATTTAAACAATGACTGAGAATTTGTGTATGTGTATATAATTTTGAGCAGAAACAATGTATTTAACGACTTTGAACAACGACCTTTGCATATTGAACATATAGGGAATTATAAAATAATTGATAATTTTTGAGTACTTGCTGTGTAACAGCCTAGTTGCTGTTCCATTTTTATATTTATTTTCTCCCCTTTTATTTTTTTTAGTCTCCGTTTTGTTTTCTTTCAGTGTGTTCTCCTTAGCTCATTCTCTTTGGTTGGTTTTAGACTCTTTGAGCGTGTTCCGCTTGGATTTTTCTTTGGATTTTTAATCGTTATCCATCCAGGTTTTCGTTAGTCACGTAGCAATGACTTGGATCTAACGCTTGTTTTTGATTGGCCCTAGTCAATGCTTCGTGACTTGTTTTTTGCTGATTGGTGTGAATCAGCCTTCTTCTCCGTTTGCTGGGAGAACTGCTCTCCCACGCCATGTTAGTTCAGTTCCAAATTTTAAAACGAAGCTACTAGATGCATGGGCTTTCCATCACCTGTACTTCCTAAGCCCTGTCTACGAAAGGTAGATATAAATACTAAATTTAACATCATTTTCGATTTTCGTCTGATTTCGTCTATTCCGATGCAATATAATATATCTTATTAAGAAGAATTAAACCGATACTAGTGCTATCAGGACTCTTCAACGTCATAATATCGGAATTTTCACCGTATTAAATTTTATATTATTTGTTTCGAGATTATTTGTCAATATGTTCAATATGTTCTAAATTTTAGTATGGGGCCGCTATTGACCGAATTCTTGCATTATAAATATCGGTTCGTTGGATTTTAATAATCATATGCCAATTTCTCGTCTCCAGTTTTTCCTAATCTATTCGAAATTCCCGGTTAGCCATGTTTGACAGCTACCGCATATTTTCCTTACTTTATCAAATTAGCAACATGTCTGCTCGATTATTTTTGCGTACCGCTTTGATGCTAATAGTAAATTTTAATTTATTCAACATGGTTCGATAATTTTGGTTTCAACTCCAGCCACTATTCTCCAATGAAAAAATCATATTTTATAACAATATTTTGTATTTTCAAAATTTATTTAGAACGTCTTTTGTATAACGTAGTAATCATTTGTAATGACGTCACAAAATTATTAAGGTTAAAGTGATTCTTTAATTACCATGCATTTTGGACTAGAACTTCTTTCGTGTAAGTAATACTGTACTAAAATTTTTCTAAATTGTACAACAATATTTCGGGAATAATTTGTGAAAACATCAACGAAATTTGTTAATTATTACAGAAATTATGGACATTAATGTGTGACTACATAACTTTCAGTTCTGCTTAATTCACGTATACCAGCGATTCAAATTTGTTTGTTTTACAATTCAACAGTAATTCTGTTCAGATTCTGATAAAATTATCATAGCCGAAAGCGTGAAATATGTAAATTCAAAGCAATAAATTGAATTATGAAATTTTTATATTTCTTCGAAAACAATCTTGAGTTTATGTTCAGTGAACGTAGTGTAGAAACCTCTCAGTTAACCAGGTATGATCTACGGCATTAGTTCATAATCCTCGTACAGTGTTTGGTAATATTTATAATGTGCAGTGAGTTATTTAATGTTTGACTTGATATCTATTGGAATTTAGCTATGAATCGTTACGTGAAGTTGACAGCAATTGATACTATATTATTTCTGTGTTTCGGTAAACCTATCGTTTTAAGTGATGTTATTTTAATTAGATTAGATCGGTTCATAAATCCGTAGACCAGTGGTAGGATTCTTTCGCCAGCTGAGAAGTGATAACTTGGGAAAGGAACTATATATCGAATTTCTGGTTATTTCTGCGTTGACATATGAAGTGACTCCAGCATGTGATTTGTGTGAATAAATATTATTTGCGTTTTGCGTTATGACACTACGTTTGGATTGAGTTGCGACCGTCATTCGTTGTGTTCGCTCGTCTTTATTTCAGGAATTGCGATTCCGGACTACAGGTGTGGGCCCTACTAAGGTAAAGGTAAGACATGGTCTTTTGCCACCCTGTAGACTTCGAAGTGAGTAAAGACACAGTATGAGTCACATATGAGTCGTTATGCGTATCATCGTTTGAGATTATTTCCCAAGTAAAGATTTACGTTTTCTTTCTTAATCTGTCGCTAATCTGAACCAGCTGGTACTTCGAAATATGAACTGATGATCTAATTAAAAGATTGGAGGTGTCGCCTTACCGGTAATTCCTCCCTCGATCTAAATTATTTTTTTTACAGTGATCACAAGGATCTGGAATCCTCTTTCCCAGATATTCTTAAATCTGGAAGGCATTTCTGCGCCGCTCGTCTGGGGTGTAGAAAATGTTTGGAGCTAGAGTTTAAGTTAGATGCGTTGCGTGGGTACTCTAGGCTCCTGGCGACCCTAATTGTCTGTGTGATCCACTTTTGGGATCATTAGGTTGGGGACGTTATAGCTGCACCCTGACGTTTAATATAATTTGGGTATGGTAATGTCTTTCTTTTTTAAAAATTTCAGATATAATTGGATTTTTACCAATTCTCATGATGATGTCCCACCACATAAAATTTGAGGAAATGTAAATCTTTCAGTGTTGGCAGTCTTTCCAAGGGTTGCCTAAATATTTTGCAAGTTAAAACTGAAAACTGTTTTCCTAAACTTGAATTATCTTCTGAAGTTTTCTGTCGCTTGCCAATAACGAATGTATCCACTGAGAGGTAACTTTCTAAGTTGAAATTGATTTGATATCTGCAGTGGGAATAGGAGGGACCGAATATACGGGTTGCCAATAATTGCCAGCGAATAGGGACACCTCAATTGATTATGAAAAAAGTAGTTGACATGTTTGCTCCTTAAAGGATATTGATTACGACAAAACTGATTCTTTAGTGACACTGATATGTCAAATCCTACAAAGTTGAGTACTCCTAAAAATCACCTTTGCTACATATCTAACTGGTCGACGTGGTGTGTCATACAGCGCCAATTTAGTCAGGTGTTCAATCACATTTTTATTTTCCCTTTACTACCAAAAGTGTTAGTATTATGAACTAAGATGTACGCATAAACGCGGCGAATGTACCAATCAGTGTACCTCTAGCTATTTTAGTTTTCTTTTTGTTCTGAATAAATTTTGTGATCCTTAAAAATAAATACGTTTCCTTTCTAAAATTAAGGAATTCCTAGAAATGCAGCATCTGAAAATACAGTTTTCTTGGGGTGGGTCAACCTAAAGGGGGGTGGGTCCTGCTGAAGTAAGGCTTGCATGACCTCTTTCGAAATGAATGGGCGCCACTGTTTGGTATTTTGGTATATTTATATCGTTCGATATTTCGGTATGTCGGAATTTCGGTATTACGGTATTTTCGGTACATCGTAATTTCGATATCGTTCGGTATTTCGGTACATCGATAATTGTCGGTATCCAAAACATACCGAAAGTCGGTATGAAAATTTCAATACCGAACACCCTTACCCTAACATTAGAAAGACTAATGAAAATGAATATGAACATAAATTTGTTTCTTGTAGACGCATGTAAAACTCATGCTATAT
This sequence comes from Lepisma saccharinum, assembly GCA_022664845.1. Taxonomy (NCBI): domain Eukaryota; kingdom Metazoa; phylum Arthropoda; class Insecta; order Zygentoma; family Lepismatidae; genus Lepisma; species Lepisma saccharinum. Next base: position 50,702 of record JAGDQP010010200.1, read on the forward strand.
GAATAAGAGAAACAGACCAATACATCTGTTCTTTCCCCGTCCTCCACCCCTAGAATGTCACTTGAGGCAAATTTAAGCTGAAAATATTCAATGAAGGGAAAATTACCCCGTTGCTCTGCCTACACATTTTTTCAAACTGAACGTACACAAACAGTAGGGTAAAAAAAGGTAAAGCTGTGCGTTACGCACGCGCAGTGAAAGGTGCATGGGGAATGTGGAGGTAGCGCTCCACATTTTCTTGGTCTACGGTACGAAGTGAGGTGGAGTGGTCAGTCCCACGCTCGACCGCCTTTACCTTCCCAAGGCGCTCAGGAATACCAAGGACACTCTGGTACTCCATTTGATAGGAGGCTGAGTATTCCTCAGACCGCAAGGCATGGGAACACAGAGAGAAAAGTCTCCAGTGTAGCCACGGCAGTACTTTCTACAATTTAGTTTTGTTTCAATGCGCAATGTTCCTTAGTGTTATTACAGTGTCTGGCATAAAAATATAATTTGAAGATTATTAAGAAAACTTTGTTTTAATGTATTACATTTGTAAGTATGCGTGGTATTGACTTTTCGTGTTATTCATGTTTATTGTTATAGAAAACTGATTATCTTTTGTCGTTATTTATATATTGGTGATCCACTCAAACGCATATAACGGAAATAATGTCAAAATACATATAGTTTTCATGTTCTCTTTCCATGCAATGTTTTTATGGTATTACATTCGTCTGAGATAGATTTCTACTGACCTATAAGAACATATTTCAGCATCAAATATTATATTGTATTGTCTATTCTCTTCCACTAATTATCTGTAAAGTTGTTAGTCAAATATCAATTCATTGATTGACAGTTGTGCTGTAACTATCATTTCACAATGATTGAATTGCCTGTATAATCACCTTATCACATTATGTTATTGTACATTCAGAAATAAATACGAGATGAAGTTGATAATGTGGGCGGTACATCTCATATTTTGAAGCTAAGCAACAGACAAATATTGTCTATAATGTACAGAAAGACTGTCAATTACAGAACGAAACCTTTATTCATCAATCATTCTAGTTTTGCAGACGTTGTTTCCCTTATAAGTGGAGATTTCTTCATCATCAAGTAAGGGTAGCCAGTTCTACTGTGGTAAGGTAAAGTGATATCAACTTGTCCAAACTTGCCACTTGTTTCAAATAAATATTTCATACGAAACATTATTTGAGTAATCACGATGCACAGTTTTCGACAAAGACTTCTACACAGAACAAGATTTGACTGATTGAAATCAAAGTTATTTAAATCGCGATTTAAATCCCGTGATCTTTTTTTTTTTCTAAAAATATTCATTATTTAAATCAACATTAAATTTTTATAGAGTAGAAATAAAGTGCACTATTTTTTAATCATTGTGTGGTTCGAATTGTATGTAAGCTAGAAATTCACTTTTTAGTCCTTATGTGGTCATAGACTCTAAGTGATGTAAACCCAAACCAAAGTGATGGGCCAAGAACTGTAACAAACTATCAGATTGGTTCATTTCGTAATACACGCGAACTTTTTTGAAGAAAACGTAGGAACCCAAATCACATTATAAGTTTGCTATATGTATTACAAAAATATTTATTTTGGTAATTCATATGAAAACGATCACACAGAAAAAAAGATCCATATTTTGTTTAGGAAACTAGTATAATTGTTTCGTAACGTTACGTACGTGTTACGCAAAATGTATTTGCATTGGACTATTTAATTTATTCATAAATTACTCAGAAACAATTTAGGCTTAATGAACGTATAAATTTTATCTATGTGTGTGCTCAACTATCTAAATGCAAAGCTGAGTACCCACTATTGATTTAACTATATTACGTATCTCTCACTGAATTCAATGATCTGGTGTAGTAAAAAGTAATCCATTATTTTTGCATGACATTGGAGGCTTGACTTACCATAGTTAGAATGATCCGATTTAGGTCACATATGCGCCGTTTTGTTCGATAACCTGTTGCCATTTGGAAGGTAATATCATGATGCCTCTCTCATAGAAGCCCTTGTCCCTATTGGCAAAAAATTGAGACAGTCGATGTTCACAAGCCTCTCTTGACGCGAATTTTGCACCAGCAAACGTGTTCGCCATGGACAGGAACAGATGGTAATCACTCGGTGCCGGGTCCGGACTATAAGGTGGATGCATACGAACCTCCCAACCAAGCTCCTGGAGCTTCTGGCGAGTCACTATCGATGTGTGTGGCCTGGCGTTGTCCTGGTGGAACACAGTGCCTCTCCTATTGGCCAAGGCTGGGTGCTTCTGGGCGATTGCTGCCTTCAGACGGTCCAATTGTTGACAGTATAGTTCCGAGTTAAGGGTTTGGCCGTAGGGGAGCAGCTCATAGTAGATAATTCCCTGCCAATCCCACCAAACACACAGTAAAACCTTCCTGGCCGTCAATCCTGGCTTGGACACCGTTTGCGCCGGCGCACCGCGCTTCGACCACGACCGTTTTCGCGTGACGTTGTCGTAAGTGATCCACTTTTCATCACCAGTCACCAACCGCTTCAGAAATGGGTCGCTTTTGTTGCGATTCAGCAGCGATTCGCAGATGCAAATTCGGTTCATGAGGTTTTTTTGCGTTAACTCGTGTGGCACCCATACCTCAAGCTTCTTTGTGTATCCAGCCTTATGCAAATGGTTCCACACGGTTTTTTGTGCAATGTTTAGCTCTTGGGCAATCGAAACAGTGCTTACATGACGGTCGGACGCAACAATGTTCATGATTTTATCGACATTTTCGACACTTGGCATTCAAGTGCGTGGTACATCTTTGACGTCAAAATTACCGTCACGGAATCGACGAAACCAAAATTGCGCGTGATGGCTGTTACAGTATCAGGACCATAAACACTATTAACATTTGCAGCCGCCTGGCTTGCGTTTTCGCCTTTATCGAAGAAAAACTGTAAAATATAGCGTATTTTCTCTTTGCTAGTGTCCATTTTGACGCGCGCTCACACAACACTGAGTCAACTCATCACAACTATCTGAACAGTGTTTTAGTACGCAATCTCATCGTTTGAACGCCATCTCGTTGAACCCGATCGGACTTATACAACACGAGATACAGATCACTGAAGCCATCTATTGGCACAATAATGGATTACTTTTTACTACACCAGATATTTGAGACCTTTAGGCTACTTTGGACCAGGATGATAATGATAGAAATGTTTAAATGAAGAAAGTGTGAAGAAACGGGATAATCCCTAAAAGTCCACTCACATGGCGTTTGTTCACCACAGAACTCACTTTCTACGAACCGAGGATCGAACCGGGGATCGCACGCACCAGAGGTGAGAGCTCTACCACTGAGTCACCACGGTCCCGAAATAGCTCTCATACTTTATGGAATATTATCATAGTAAGTAGAAAGATTTTAAACCGTTTCTTTATCGCGCTTAGGGTGTATATCTCTCGGAAACCACTTCATTCAGCGTGTATCGATGAAGGTAACGCAGAAGTTTCCTACGGGTTAAATTTCTTGTGTACAATGTACCACCAGTCAGAAACGTCATGTTTTGATTTTCAAAAGTATTACAAGTTGTAGTTGCCTATTTTCCATGGTTATGTTTCCTGGGAAAGAGGAAGATACACCATATATTTGTGAATTTTATTTTAATTTTTATGTATTAAGGTTTTTTTTTTAAAAAAAATAGCTTACAAACTGTTCCAGTGCCACAAGCTACTTAAATAAAAGAATTGATTTAAATAAAAAAAACTCGATTTAAATAAAAAAATCTACATTTCTTTAAAAAATCGTTTAATTTTTTTCAATCCTAATTTTTTTTCAACGTGAAACGGAAAGATATAAGTGTGTATAGTAACCAAATGTGAAGAACCAAATGTTCGGTTCTGTTCATTATGTGGAAAGTTACAGTTCTATTTCACACACACATCGGCTGAAAATAGTTCTAGTACGTCCATAGAAAGACTTAAATTTACTTTAGTAACATATTCAAACCTTACATCTCAACAAACTATTTAAATATACAGATATTCTTGTCAACATCTGTCATTCAAACAGCCAGTTTCAATTTAAATGTTAAAAGTATAATATACCAAATTAAAATCTTGAGAATCTTGATCTAATTTCCAACTATATTTAATAACAGGCTTTTCCTTACGTAATGTTGAAGAGCAGACATTTGGTTGTTAAAATATTAACATTATAAGCATTTTATATCTTTGTGTAAAAACTGATCAAAAGGTATAATTTAAAGAGATCACACACAGAGAGAAGTCTGTAATTTAATTATGTCAGAGAGATTAAACATTAGGAAATAGCAAATAGTAATAGAAATGTAGATCCATAATCGCACACAAATCGTATCTATATCTACCCTAAATTGTGACTCAGTCGTAGACAGTGGTTGAGGAGGAAATTTATAAGTGACTGTATATTTCGGAAGTAATAATGTACCGCTTTAAGTAGAAGACGAAACAGAACTAGAGAAAGGAAACTTCGTGACAGTATCAAAGAAAATGAATCGTATGATAAGATATAAAGATTAACGGAGAGGCTTCATAACTTACCTAGAAGAACCTGCCGCTTTCATCAGAACGCTAATCATAATAATGGAGAAAATATATTTTAGGCATACATGAACTAACAGTAGATACAAGGCACAATGGACTATTCGGTATGTCTTTGGTTCGATACCAGCGACTGACTATCCTGAGGTTTGTTCAAGATTTTCCTCAACGTATCTTCCTCTTAGGCCGTGCCCGACTCCTTCCAGCATCGTTTCCCCTTTCTTTCCGGCCTGAGCAATAGATACTTAAGGTCCATAAATAAATTCGAATTCAAAAGGACGTAATAGAGTTAGGTCCTTTCTTTCTTCTGCAGCTTGTAAATAAAAACAAAACCTAATTCCCAGAACTTTTTTAGGAATAAGTTAAAATAAAATGCCACAGAAAAGCACGAATAAATATGGTTTGAATTTTTTATTGGAATTTAATTTTAAAGACTTTAGCTCAGACCGGATGGATGATGATGGGATGAATTGGTGGAATGATGAAAGTGGGAGGAAACGGGAAAGTCTCAAGAAAACCCATGCACACGGTGTTTGTCCACCACAAAGCCCACATGGCATGAGCAGGGATCGATCCGATGATCCCTAGCACCAGAGGTCAGCGCGGTATCATTGAACCACCACCGCGGCCCAACCCAGTCCTCTCTGGAATTAGATACTAGCTCCATAGCTTGCTGTGGTGAATAATCACAACTACAGTTCATGGCTGTTTAGGTTGAACCTAAACAATGAAATCTGACGACATCGAAAGCTTTGAGTGAGTAAATTTCGAAATACAGTTAATTCTCGTGATTTTTTTTGTAACTTTCAAAGGCATCCTAGGGGTTTTTGGCGGCGTCGAAGGGTGCCTTCTTCTCAGCACAATTCAACAACAGAAACTAATAAATGCCTTTGTTTCCAAAAGATCTATTATCTTCTCGTTGAATGGTCCATAGGATGAGATTGTGGAATGGGCCCTCACCGCCCTAGGTCTACATTGCACCGAGTTTCACCTGAGTTTTCTTCCAATGCGATGATCCTCTTCAGGCTCTTCGCCTCAGTGCAGTATCATCGACCTAGTTAGGTGCAGGCGGCTGCACTGATGAGAAGATGTCCTGACTTTTCGCTGAGGAATACCTCGTAATCCTTTTGTGGCCTATCTCAGGAATAACGCATCAAGGAATCCAGAAAGTACTTACAATAACAATTCAGAACACCTCCTGTTCGGAACGGGGGAACCCCGAACATTAAAACTATTCTTAGTAACTGCTTTCCGTGTTGTTAAGACTAAATCATGTGAGTGAAACCATTGTTTAAATTATAACCATGACAGACCAAGACT
>JAGDQP010010201.1:0-56593 GCA_022664845.1 Lepisma saccharinum
TGCAGTTCTTCATAGTGGGAATGAAATCCGTTAAGATTCTATTGGAGTATAGCCATTTAGATGAAGTTCAATAAAAAAAGTACTTTTTAAGTTCTAGGTTTATTAAATTTCCCTCCCTTGCCAACTACAGTAAACTCCGAGTCCATCAGATCATCCTCAATCATATTTGATGTGAGGGATGAACTCGGCTCATTCAGCGCAGGTGGAAGCTGTTGACTTAACTGAGTAGCCAGAACATCAGTGAGCCGTTTTACGCTCGACATTACTGGTGACATACGATTTGACTTTGTAATAGTACCAACACGAACACTAGGTACATTTCGTAGAGTCCTAGAAGACTCCCTAGGCGTGATTTCTTTCTCTGTATGTCGCGGCGTACGCTGAGGAAATGACGCTTGGCGATGTTTAGGAGATTTGTCAGCTTGAGGGCTCTCAGTTTGAGTGGATACATCAACTGTCTGGGTACCAACCGAGACAGTTTTAACTGGTAGTCGTGCTGCCACAGTGGAAAACGCACCAGATGGAAGGGTGTGTTGAGACTCTCTTACTCGACGTTTTGCATCTCCAGTAGATATTTTCTCGAGGACCATCAACTCCCGAATTCATTTTTCCTCCTAAAATACCGGACAGTCACGTGACCAGGCCGTGTGTTCACCCTTGCAGTTAACACACTGAGGCTTCAGTGACGTGCAAGGATCCGCACTATGGCTGCTGGTACCGCATATTGCACATACAGCAGAGGTCACATTACGGGACGTGCTGGTGTGTCCATAATGCTGACATTTGAAATAGCGGAGCGGACTGGGTATATATGGACGGACAGGCAAGCAGTAGAAAGCTGCCTTCACGTCCTTAGGAAGCTGTGGCATGGCAAACGTCAAAATTAGCGAGCTAGTGGGTTGGAGTTCGCCACTCTTTCGAGTTTTAATGCGCCTAACATTGACTACACCTTGGCTGGCAAGTTCATTCTTAATCTCTTCGTCAGGGACATCTTGCTAATTGTTGAAATAACATAAAAATTATTAATTTAAAGATTTTTCGCAAAATAATAATGTAACATTCCATGTTATAGTATTTCTTATTTGTCTTCCTTCATACAAAACTGAGTTTTGGGACTTGTTTTCTTTTTATCAATTTTAGTTTGAATCTTCTCAGTTTCCTTCTTATCTTTTTTCCACAAATTTCAGCCATTCAAGCGTCTGTTGCATTACATGGACTTTGGCCACAGTGTTTAATGGCAGTTTTAATCTGTTGAGCTGAGTCTGACAAAATAGCATCTTCTACTTTCCTTTTCATAACTTCATCTCTCTTCTTCTGAAAACTTTTTTACATTTCCTCAATCCCAGATTTCTCTTCTTTAAGTTTCTTCTTTAGTCAGTTTCTCTTCTTCTTCCAAATAATCAAGGGGTCCAGCGAACAGTAAGAAGAAAATTCGCTGACTTTTTCCGGATTTTTCCAAGTATGCTTTATCATTATGAGCAGCATATCTTGCTTGTTTAAGGCGCTAACTAGTTATAGGTACCAGCTCTGATTTATAGCCGGATCATTCCACAGAATTTCGACAAGCGGTGGTCGCTCTACCTATTTTAGATTCTCTTCATATTTGCTACATTGAATGCCATATACAAGCGTAGTTCAAACAGTTATTGAAATTTTTTTATTGCTCATAGTTCAGGATATACAGGGTGTTCAAAAATGAGATTCCACTAAATTTTGTTGAATACTGCGAACCAGAAAGTTCCATATTCCACAAACCTGTTGAGATATTTGAATAATTCAAAAACATTTAAAATGTAGACACCTCAGAGAATGTTTAAACCTATGTCTAAGTTTTAGCCTCAAAACGGCTATCGGACAGAAATAAAGAAGGTGAGAAATAAAGAAGAATGGAATGAACGTTGGTGGATCTATATACCTACGAGGATTAAGGAGGCGATTCTATACTGGACCAAATTATTTCAGCGTCACAGTGTTGCCAACCCGAAGTAAATATGTATCGTGAAGATGAACCCAATAACAGCAACGGAGCGTACGTACCAGCTCACAGATAGTGAAATTGCAGCACCAACTAAACTGCATCATTTTGTTGACTATTCCACAGGATATACCAGGGAAGGGTGCTAGGTCGTTTGTATTCGTACTCAGGGATTCTTCCAGGATGTTCAATCTGTGGGGTGTAAAACCAAAGTTAGGAGTTGTAACTAGAGATTTGCAGGGTTGCTATCGGTTTCATCAGTAAAAATTTTAAAGCTGGCAATTTGTACTCGACTGTCTGGACGGATGATACCCCCCAATTGGGGTGAAGGTTGGCAGAATCACTGTAATCTTATTTCAGCCTTACTCTCCGTCGCTAATCCTTATTTCACAACAATAAAATATTTCATACTAAATGTGAAATGTGCGATACAAATTTACTTTAGGCTGCCAACACTGTGACTATGAAATAATTTGGTACAGTATAGAAACGCCTCCATCTTCCTCGTAGGTACATAGATCCACCAACGCTGATTCCATTCATCTGTATTTTTACATTACTTGAATGTATCATTACTTAAGGGCCACTCTCTATATGCTACATTGGACCTTTATTGGTCGCATATTATTGTCTATCTCCTGATCCCATGCCCATCCCAGATTAATTTCCTCGTATGGTACGAAAACTATATTTTTTTTACATTCCGAAGGGTCGCATTTTTCAATATTCAAGGTCAAAGATGATGTCCGATGATCGTTAATTCATTTACTGTCCCGACATATGCAAGTTACATGTTTGAAAGCTTGTTCCATTCCCTGTATAACAAAGATATTGTAATTGAAGGATATCTTAGCGAATTAAAAAATTGAAAAAAAAAAAGATTTTTTTTTTTTTAATTTGACCTTTATACGTTTGAAAACTACAGGACATATGAGACTAAAAATTTGCATGATGACTTACTTTCTTCAGTAATATGAACTTACTAAATTTCGTGAAAATCGGAAATTGTCGTATTGTGAAGTGCACATTTTTGTAATAATTCTCCATGGAATGGCCCATGTAAATGTGATTATTAAAATATTGTGTAAAACTGAAACCAGAAATATACACCCCGTGAAATTTATATATGTTCGTCTTGACGTATTACTCTAAGTGTCCTGAGAATTTGAATTATTTTTTCAGATTCTGAGACTCAAAAAAGGGGTTCAAATTTTAGTTTTCTATTAATATCGTACCCCAAATGCACCCTACAGAGTTCATTGTGTACGCATTTGAAAGAGATTTCAATGAGCTTTCAGAAAAAATGAAAATATCTTCAGTAGTTCCTGAGAAACCGTAGTTTAAAACTTTCGGCGCAAAATCTAGCGACAAATTAGCCTCAAGCTTCGAAGCAGCCTAAGTCAGGCTAAAATATTTTTGTGAGCAAACCAAAAAAAAAAAAAAAAAATGTGTCTCATGAATTTGTATTTACAATAATATATTTCAATATAATTAACATCTAAGAGATCAGCCGGACAAATTCTTTTTTTAAAATCTGCCTGTATTGAAATGGATTCGACAGTAATTTATTTTGTCGTTGTTTATTCAAATTTTCAGTAAATGGCAGAAAAGCTATATTTAGTAAGATGTTCCTGTGCTTTATATAAGAAGTCTCTCAAGATGGTAACATATTTTAGAAGTTAATGTAGTTAAATTTAACACAATAAAATATATTGTCTTTTTCTTCTTTTTTATTTGCGCTAGTCTTCATGTTACAAGTACGCGGACATCTCCAGACACACGGTCAAGGAAGACGATACTGCCATTAGAAGTGTCGAAATGTTGTTTGTAAAAAATGTATTGTATTTCCTGAAGTAAACAAATTATGTGTAATCATTCTTTTGCAAATAGCAACTAATTTTGCGAATTTAACAAGGCACATTCTAGTATGAATTCTACATCCATGTAATGTAAATTAGAGTAATATTTTTATCAACAGTTTTTACAAACAAAGAGAACAGTGTCAGATCAAGGATTTTCATGAGCAGGGGGCGTAGCTGGAATAGACTAGGGATATGTTACCGCTACGTGAATAATTACTACAAATTTATCATATTTGACCTCATATTGCTTATCTTTATCATGAAATTTAACACCGTCATCGCCGAAAATTAATATTTGCAGAAAAATTAGATTGGTTAGGAAAAAATCGAATTTTTTTTATAGTAAAATTGTTTAACTAATGCTATAAAATAAAGAATTTTCCCTCGAGGGGGCGCATACCCCGTACCTCTCTCTAGATTTGCCACTGAAAGATAACTTACAATCCATATTTTTGACCTATATCCTTCGAAGATATTCAATTACACATATCTTGCATGATTTCTTATTTGTAAGGTTAATTACAATGATCAGAGGTTTAGAGTCAGAAGCTGATCCCCCCCCCCCTTTCCCCCGGTGTTTATCAGTGCAAATTTAGCATTGATATGCGGCTGTTAAAAGATACTGGACAAATGACAAGCAATAATGAAATTTTGGAAAGCGGCTCCTATAATACTTGTGATTCTGTATCAAATGAACTATCTGAGAATTTGGCTTTGTTATTGAAAAGTTATCCCGAAATTTCTGCCTTACTAATGCATTTTCTGTAACTAGTGGGTAATAAAATATCGAAGTGTATGTACATTTAGATGTCCCGCCAAAGTCGTGACGGGACGCGGGACAGTTTTCGAAAAGAAGGGTCAATCCCGACAACATCGGGACGGGTGGCAAGCAACACTAGTTATTAGCAGTTTCATCATACTAGACATTGTATAGCAAGGTGACTGCAGTACATCTTCAACAATCTTTTCCTTGAAATAAGAACCTAGACAACCAGTTGTTAAGAATTCATTTTTGCTGCAGACATGCAAAAACCTTTAGAAATTTCTCCAGGAAACAGCTTGAAGTGTTTCTCCAATTCAGTCACACGAGAAAACTGAAAAAATCTTAACTTACAGCCTTCAAAGTGTTTCCTGAACACTTCTCAGAAGGCCATCCGAAGTATTTTTGAAAACATAACTATATTCATGCATTTATTATCGGGCCAAAGCTTCTATTAAAAAATAAAACTAAAATAAAATTTACTTTTGTAGTATATGGATTCAGATTGCAAATTTGTAACTAACCTCCATTTTCTTCACAACCCTCATGCCACGCCCTCCTCCTCCATACGCTGCTTTAAATATAACTGGAAGTCCATGTTTATTGCAAAATGCCACGGCTTCTTTAGCATCCGTTATTGGCCCAGGAGTACCAGGAACAATCGGAACTCCTAAAGACAAATTAAAGATAACAGAAAACATAAGTAAAATATATCTAGATTGCATTCAACAATCAAAAAATATTTCTCTATGAAAAAAAAAAACAACAACAAATAATTAACGTTAATTGCAGGATTTATTCTTTCACGATAGTTGTCCAAAGTGTGCTCATATTATGCCGAATTTGACTTAACACTGAAAATTTTACAAACCACAGGTTCAAACAAGACTGCATACCAAAATTAGGTGTTTTTTTTTTTTTTTCAGTTTAAAATTAATATTCGCAGCTGCGTATTCATACTGCGATAGACGTACACTATTCGATGTTATAGTTTCTAACTCTACCCAACGTTTTTCTTACGTTGGATCCACTAAAACAGTGCTCCCGGATGGTGGAGCCAAAGACTATTTTCTATTATAGAATAGCATTCAATACCAAAGGTTTTATCGACTGATGGTGAAAAGATTGTTGATATTAAAGCGCAGCTGAACGATTGAAGAAACTGCACGGTGCAGAGATGTACGTCTGCGAATTTACAAATTCATCGAAGATGCCTCAAGGTCTGGTCCTTCTTCCATAGCCTTTAGCTATGAATATTACTCGTGTGATGACACCAGCAACGAAATATGGAAGACTGAATTAAGGAGATAAGAAATTTTTACATGAGCAAGTACAACGAATTCTGGATTAACATTCGCATTGGACATAATTTCCGAATCAACTGGATGCGAGCCATGAAACATCTCGAGGACAATTAGCAGGTTATTTCAACAAGATATATTGTGACCAAGGAATAGCTTCTGGGAACAGTAATACCACGGATTAACTTGAGATTCCAATTATCATTCCTTATCCAAAAGAAGTAATTAAAGCAGTGGAAACAATAGCATGAGGTCTATGACAATAGTCTGCATCACCTCCGAAATAACTTCTCAATAATAAGGTTCACTACGCTTTTATATATATATATATATATATATATATATATATAATAATAATAATAATAATAATAAACCACACAGGGTCACGTAAACTGCCAATCAATGAAAAATAGCTCATGCAGATGCACGACAAACAATTAGTTCCCAGAATACATCAATGTCATCCGAACTTCAGCTCTCATTCTGCATTATGATAATGCCTCGCAAAGATTTTTTCTACATGGTTTTCTAGGATTTTCTACACTTATATTAAATTATTATTATTTTCTTATCCTAATTATTCTTCACATTTTGTTCCCACTGATTTCTGATTTGTTCCTGAATTGGAAGAATTAACTGCTGGTTAGTTTCATGTCCTATCTTTGGGTGTGCGATTTTCGAGTAGTTAAAACATTTCCGAAAACACATTTTCTCAGTGTTCTCACATTTGCATATAGTGAGTGGCTGAGAGAGAACTACGTTGAAACCAAGTCAAAATTACCTAAATAACTGCCCTTGGAAATGCAGTAGTGAAATGTGCTAAGCTTTCCGCTACCCTACCTGTAGCATTGTATGGCGTTGACAAAGAAATGCAATGTGAAATACTAGCTTTTAATTCAAATTGTTACATGTGAATGTACAGCTATGGACAAAAAAATTGTCGCATGTCTATAACTGACTTTTCTTATTTCAGAAATACATATATTGAAATATCGTAAAAATTATATCAATTAAAATTATATAAAATTAATATCAATTGTATCTGTACCTACAGAGGCTTGATGTACAGAAAAAATCGGAAGTTGTCTCAATTTCATCTTTGGATATCGCAAAATTTGTTGACTTACAGACATATGCACAATCCCCTGACGCGTTTTTGAAGAAATTATTGTTCCCACATGAGGGCTAAATGAGGGTGATATTTGCGAAAACATAATTCTTTGTCGACAAAAGTTCCATGTCCAAAAATCTACGAAGTAGTATAATTCCTTCGTTTTATATCGGAGAGTGAAATTTTGTAACTCAATGGGAACTATTAATCCAAATTTTAATTTTCGTTAGTATATGTCACACATGTCTTCGCGAATTTAGGAAATATTCTTTTCTTTATTTTTTTCCATAGCTGTACAAGAAAATGTGTGAGAAAGCAGGAAATTATGTTAACTGTGGTATATTAACATCTTACCACCCCCGATAACAGCGGACTTCACAATTTTGAATTTCTAAATTTTTCAAAACACGCTTCTCAGCTCTCACTAACGTGGATAGCCCAGTCACCTCATCCGTAAACAATTGGACTATGCCAAAAATCACCCAAACTCCAACCGGTCTACCCACAAGCTTCCTTCGCTCCCAATCTTCTCACTCAATACCATCCTACTGAGCCGCCGTAGCTAAGTGGTAGAGTGTTGGCGTAGCATTCGGGAGGTCGTGGGTTCGATCCCAGCGGCAGGCCATCCTGACTAAGGTTTTTCCTGTCACACCAGGCAAATACCGGGATAGCACCTTCAACATAGGCCCTGACTGACACCTTCCCGAATCCTTTCCCGGCCTGAGCCTTAGATGCCTAAAGGCAATAAATAAAAGAAAATAAATAAAAAATCAATACCATTCTAACCTTTAGGTCCTCCAAAAACTACCCAAACTAGTGCACCAAATTCTGACTACGTCACCTGAGACTAAGAGTTGTCCCCTCAAGCCACAAAATATTCTAACATAGACTCGCGAATCTCAACACGATCCTGATCAGAACTGAATCCATAAAGCGTCTCTCCCCGCAAACCGGCCAAGTGCAATAAACCCCACTGCAGAACCTCTCCTACCTTTTATCCCAGTCTGACCTTCGAACATCCCATCAATCGCAAGACATACTCATTCCGACACTCCGGTAGCTGCATTCCTTCCAACCTTATTAATTATTTACCTCTTATGCTATGACCTATATTCCGTCTTCTACGTTGGAGAAACCCACACACCTCTAACCATCCGCATCATAGGCGGCGCGAAAAGTCTTCATGCAGGTGGGCCTTAGGTGGGTCAACTGAATTTTGGTTTTCACTAAATCTTGAACCCGTAATTGGCATTTTATGTTCATTAATAAAACAGCAGTTCACGTATGTAACATAATGATTTAAAGGATGCCCAGCTAGATGCACATATATTAGAGAATGGACAGTTTTACATAAAGAAGACCTTCAAAAGAGCATTTTGGAATTTCAAAGGTGAACGTACATATTTAAATTATTGTGAACGTAAATATTTAAATTATTAGAAAATTTATTAACAAATATTTGATCTGATTATAAAACTCAACGCTCTTAATTATAGCTGATTCTTCTATTTTGGTGCTCACACGGAAATTATCAACGAAACCTATCTTAAAATTTCCCTAGGAGAATGTACGTCCCATAGAAAGATCATATACAAAAAATAGCAGCCCTTTTCAACTGCAAGGTCCCGACATCAAAGCTGGAATATTGGTGCGAAATGTACAAAATGCGTAGCTTTTTATCAGTCAATCAGCAGACGTTATTTTTGCTTCACTTTAATTCCAGAATGGACCAGTGAAGATCTGTACCGTCTCCCCACCATAGCTACATTCTTCGCTAAAGGTAAAGGCCTGGCTGACCGAGCTGTTAGCATGCCTGCTTTCTCTGCCCGAAGTCCCGTGAAGTCTATTGAAGGGAGTGGTTACGAACCCACTTTACCATCAACTGTAGATTTCATTAAATCGTCAATTGATTAAAATCGAAACTTACGCTGCAATTTTCCTGCGAGAATCTACGTTCTATAGCCAAGTCGCATACACAATCTAGCTACTCTTTTCAACTGAAAATCCCAAGACCTACGTTGTAATGTTGCGTGGCGAAGCAACTACCAAACATCAATTGGACCCCCCTTCCGTGAGTACTGATTAACTGAATTGTAAGCATCGTCCTGAACGAAATGAGCAGTTCGGCAGGACTTAACACTTTAGTCAAAAGTAGGCAGCGAACTATTCAGTTCAATCGACACCCAAGAAACGTGAACCCATGAAGAACGAAGAGAAGTAGATATCTCCGGTTAACAGACTCTGTCTTCAGCGAGAAGCAATGGCGTAACTACAACACCACGAGACACAGCGTTGCGTGGTGGGTCCTACAGGTGACATGTAAATAGGTGAAAAATGAGTTAATGGCAAACCAAACATGACACGAGAAGTCTTAATTTACGATTTTAAAACTTGTTCAGATTGGCAAAAGGTAGAGAGTTTTAAATCTCACAACCAAAGTCCATCAATTATTGACGAGTAATGAAATCAGCATGTGGCCTGGTGTTATTATGGTGGATGATTACTCCCTGGCGATTGAGAAGGTCTAACCGTTTTGATCAGAATGCTGCTTGCAGTCTGTCCAACTATTGTCAGTAGAAGGAACAGTGTTGGATTAAAGTATTTAGGAGCCTGCGCTACTGAGTGTTAGGGCCACTGTTGCCTATCCTCTGTGGTCATAACAGTAAATTATTAGTTTTGTTACCTATGTCGGAGCCCTTGAACCAGTAGGGGCCCTGGGACGCAGAACTTTTAGCCCCCACCTTAATCCGACTCTGGCTTCCAAATTTTCTCGAAATCTTAAAAAAAAAATCTATTTCGCAGAGAAACGTTCGTAGTAAGTTTGGGTTATCCCACTCGCATTTGTGATATCAGATTGTTTATGATGGTAACAGTCACACACACATGTTTTTGTTGTTGTTTCTTTTGACATTTCACAAAAGAAAATCAATTGAAAAAAAAAAGGAACGTTATATTTGATTTCATTAATGAAGATCCCAGAATGATTGATTTGTTCAAAAGATTGGGTGCTCTTCAGTTTGCCAAAGCTTCACTGCTACGTAGATTCAGAACAGGTGTACGAACTTAATGCACCTCGAATAGCTTAAACTAAGCGTGCAGCAGCTAGGATAAAGTTCATGACGAAAAGCGATTTTTAAATCACTAGATGGGAAATATTACACTTAAAATATTATTATGTCCATCAGACAGAATAATAAAATGCAACAGATTATGAATTACTGTATTTGGTTGTTCACATCCGTTATGAATTGCATCGGTCGACAAAAATTTAGGTGTTTTGAAAATGCTGTATAAAGGGGGTGGAGTAGAGTTATTGAAGGTTTAGGCAAGGTTTCATTTTTGCGCTCAAACCGTGCATGAAGGTTCCCTCCCATAGGGGGGGTGTTGAGGCGCTGGTCGTAGGGGGCAGAATATTTATTACAGCAACACGGAAAGATATATCAAAATCGCTGTTATGTGACTCGGTATATAAGGAGATTGGAACATCTGGTTTGTTGATTGAATTGAATTTGATTTAAGGCCTTTAGGCAACTTTGACTCAGACCTGGTTTGTTGATGGCGCAAAAGTGGCGATGGTTGTTAACACGAATGTTCAAGCTTCTACTTGTTTCCCCCACATAAAAGCCATCACAGAATTTACAGGTTAGAATGTATGGCATGTACTTTCGGCTTTAAGGTATAGCGGCCACTAGCAGTATTGATATAGTGACCGTAGGAGAAGTGATGAGGATGGAGTAGATCCTACATCTGGGTCTCTTGCATATGTGAGCGCCGGCTGGAGTGGGGGTTGAAAAACTTATCTAGCGCTGTAGTGGAAAATACTGATCTTGTGTTCGGGTCGGATTTGTTTGATTTTGTTTTTGATGGAACTGAGTGATAAGAGCCGATGGATTCGGATTAGTGTTGGAAGTGTGGGTGGATTGAATGCGCGAAGATATACGTCGGACCCGCTTCGCTACAAGTTTAGATGGGTAGCCTCGGTTGACTAGATCCTCCTGGAGGCTTTGGTTGTAAAAGAGGATGGTACACTGAATACAGCCAGGACAGGTTTCTTCCCAAATCCTTCCTTTGCTGTTAGTGTTGTTGAAAAGTATCCAATGTCCTCTGAGTTGCATTGGGAGTATGTTCAATAAATACACGAATAAATAAATAAATCATATGTACAGTAGTAATTTGAGAGAATTAAGTTCATCGACGATCACAACTCGAATAGATTTTGTTCGCATTCTCTACCAGTTGCCAAGTAAAGTCACTTGTTATATGTTTTGAAAAGCCGACAAAACATTATAACCGATCGTCTGAAAAACAGAAATCACTGCACGCAACAATTCAATTTACAATTGATGGACTGGACAAACAGTCATGGCCTAAGCCAATCTGCCGGATCGAGTCACTTTCGGGGCGAGATGGCGCAGACAGCGGCTAAGATTTTGAGCTGACCACCATCCCGGTACTGACCTTATTACTTAAGTAAAAACCTTACGAAACCTCAGCCAGGATGACAGACAACAGGACTCAAACCTGTGAGCCTTCCCAGGGTAGATCACAATTTTTTAATCATTATTCTACATGTTTTTTTTTTTTTTAATCATCCACTCAACGTTTATCAATTGGTTCAGACACGAAGGAGAAAGGGGACAGATGAACTCGTATGTTTGGTCAAGGACGCTGTAATCGACAGATAAGAACCTATTTATATATTTTGCTAATCACAAGTCTGTACTAACCTATTGTTACAATCTTATTTCATAAGAATGCACTTTGATACAGTCCGCAAAATATGATAATACATTATTTTATAATAAAATCTGTATAACTATTTCATTATTCAGATAAAAAAAAAATCATAGCGATAATCTTAATGTCATTGTGGCAATCAACTTAATTGATCTCTCCCTTGCGTTAAATAAGTTCACAGGTTCAACTCTCGCAGCAGATATAGCAATTTTCGGGGAAATCTTCGTTCTGAATTCCGATTAACTCCGCCAAAAGTTTCGACATTTTCAAGATTACTACAAACTTTTACGTTATCTTCGAGATCGTAGTCAGTTATCAACATTTAAATCTCTTCCCAGTGAAATAGTTTATTCTCTAGCTCATCTTCAAATTTCAGTAAATGTTACTGAAATCTTTAGAATATTGTAACAATTTTACTTTTATTGAAACTCATTTCTTATATCCTTTGCGCTCCAAGTCTCAATGCCACTGATTCGTCAATACAAAAAGACCAGAAAGCGGTCCTGGGCTTTATTTAAGTAACACGTCATGTGACCGATGAAAACGAGAAAATACTCAGTCAAAATGCCCCCATTAACCAGGCACGCACGCTTCTAACCTGTTATTTTCGATTTCAGATCATTATAATTACCCTCTGATGTGATCTTACCAAGAAAACACCCGCTTATCTCCATGGAAAACTTATCTCTAGGTCTAGTATCTATAAGTACGTTACACGTAATAGGTCAACATATGATGTTCCAAGATACAAACTCACACAAACAACTCGATCATTTTCTGTATCAGCTGCGAAAGCCTGGAATTCCTTGCCAAATGCTATTACATGTGTAAAAATGCTAAATGAATTTAAAACTCTTCTAAGTGTATATTTGCTTAATCGGCAAAGACTATGCTCTTCTACCAGTGATATTTAACTTTCATATGTTTTCATAGTGTTGTATGACTAAGGCACTTTTATGTACGTTTCTATTTTGTATTGTGTGTGCGTGTTTTTTTTCTTCAATGATTATGTATGCATTATCATTGTATATTTAACTTTTATATGTTTTTATTGTGTTTTAAGGCTCTTTTCATGTACGTTTTTTAATACGGTCTTTGTTTTTTCTATTATGTATTTGTGTGTGGTTTTATTTTTTCAATTATTGTTTGTGTATTTTCTTTGTATGATCTGACAAGGGGTAGGTGGAAGAACAGCTATTAGCTGAACCTCGCCTGCTGAAATAAAGGAAATTAAATTAAATTAAATCTTAAGGCAAAAAGTAGCCAATGCCTTGTTGTGGCTTGGAATCAGTATGACGCAATGTACTTTAAGTGTGAATGGCCTAAAAAGGAACTAGCAAAGAAAAAAACCTGGGTAACTTTCGTAGCTTTAAGCCAGCAATTCCTTATAATCCGCGATGGTTTCTAAAGCAAGAGTGAAAGAAGATCGTCTTGAAATCTGAAATGTAGGAGTCTTACAAAAAATGTAAGAATATCTGCTTCTTGTGTGTGTGAAGAAATAACATTATAGGTAATTAAACAGCTATTTATACTATATGTGGGTCTATGCGCTTACTTTAGGTATTAGTATTTGAGGAAGTTCAAAAAAGGCGATTGTGTTTCCTACATAATTTTAATATGGGGACTTTCTCACAGGTAGGAATCCTGCTTCCAAGCTAGGGTGACCAGACGTCCTGTTTTTAACGAGTGTCCTTTTTCATCGTTACATGTCCCGTTGTCCCGGCAAATTGGTAACCGGACGCCAGAATGTCCCGTTTCTTCCTACTAGAAAAAATCGATGATTCTGTTCACTCAATATCTTAAATGTTGTTTTGGCTCAAATAACTTCCAACAATTGCCTGAAAGTGGATAGTAGATAAGAACTCACTCACAGTATCATGCTTTGTGCTGTCCTTCACAATTTATTGGTTACCACCAGGGAGCAGGTTTACTACACTTAAAAATGCACATTAACAAAGGTTTAATGCATTTCAAAATGTAGACAATGAGTCACTGAGTGTACGAAAATTGAGGTGATTGTGAGCTTTGCATTGGATGTGCCAGGCACAAATGCTGCTGTTGAAAGAACTTTTTCAATTGTAAATTCTCTATGGACTGATCAGAGGAATCGTTCCGTAACAGAAATGTGACCAGCAATTGTTGCTGTCAAGTCTCATTTTCAGGATCTTACTTATAAAGAATTTCATACAGTCTGTTGTTCGATAATCCTAAACTCTTGCAAGGTATTCATTCATCATAAACATACATGGCAAAAAGGAGTTTCTCGTTTTGAACCCAACGCCTCAGATAATGTGAATTGTTAAAATGTTCATGTGCACGTTTCTATCAAGTTGATAGTTATTACTTGATTAAGCATATTCCTAGCATACGCTTACCGTCAACATGGTACATCATCCTCGCTGCCATCGTATCGTCTAACAGAATGGCGATTAAAAACACATTAAATAACACGACAAGTTTCGCCAAATGATGCTTTGGCTTCCTCAGGTGAAAAAAAAAAGGTACGTTAAAAAGTTGAGGGAATAAAAGAAGCCGTCCGCGCATATGGCGTTTATCAGTTTCTCTTGCAAGTAAAATAAAAATGGCGGTCTCGGGTGGAAACAAGCTAGGTGCGATGTTGCCCCAGTGTGTTGCGAAATGGAATGCTGTTGCCAAATACTAAAACAGAAGGACTTCGATGAACAACTATGTGTTATGTATGGGAAGTTGTGTGTATAAATATATTATTAAAAAAAGTGACCCTAGTGTTAAAGTTCCTTTCGGTCATTCCGATATACACGTCCTTGCACTAGCAAGTAATCTGGTAAATTCCACAACCTGTTTTTTTTTTTTTTTTTTTTTTCTTTGAACGGAGTTTTAAACAGTGAAATTTTTATTTAATGTTTTTGAGGCTTTTAGGGCGGGTTTCAACTCATTAAAAAAATATATGTTTTCAGTTTATCGGTAACAGGTTGGTACAAAGGCAAACCTACCCATGTTTTCATTTTCTTTTTTCTCTTCACTTTTCGTTTCGCTGCTTTTATAATGTTTCGATTTTGCGCGCTGGTACCATTTAAACAGTGTGTCTGTATCATATCCATTTTGTTGTCTACTTCTGTGTTTAAATCCTTTTTGTTGTGTAAAGGTTGAGGCCACGTAAAAAGAAATTAAGCCAAATATTATATTTCATTTGTGCAGGATGGCCTGATTTAGCGTGTATATATTGTTCTCCTGAGGTAAGTTCCCGAAATACTGTAGTTTGTAATTTATTATTTTGTCTGTATATTTGTAAACCTAGGAAATTGATAAGGCCATTGGTTCCTAGTTCTTTCGTAAACTTAATGTTGAAGTGTTTGAAATTCAGGATTATACTGATGTTGATTCGCTGTATGAGGAATTTTGTAAATGTAAAACAATCTTAGCTGAAAGTTCAAGCTGTGAGGGTAGTGATGTAAGAAAGAAAAAAGTTCATTCCTCAAATGAAATTAAAATGGACAAATGCGAGAAGTCATTGCAGGATTGCTGTAAACTTTCCCTTTTCGTGCAAGGAGTTTTTTCATATAAAAAATGATAATTAATTGTTAAGAAGGGCACAATATGAAGATAAATATAAGGTAACAACACAACAACAGAAACTAATGGCACACCAAATGCTTCGAAACATTTTTAAAGTAATGATGTAATGTGCTTAGATTCTAACAAATAATATTATAGTATATCTGAACATCCACATGTTAATGTGCCATATAATACATTTACTTGAAGCTTACCACTTCGTTTAGGATGTAAATAACAATTCACTCATAAAATATTTACTTGGAATGGGAGTTTTTAAGATTTCCTTAAATTTCCTGATGTCTGTAAAAATTTTCCGTTTTTTGCTCAAGAAAACCTGGTATTCCTACTCATCAGTTTTATCATACAGTATATATTAATTTATTTTGGAGTAAAATCCCACACTGAAGGTCAGAAAATGTTACGTCTCCTTCAGCTACAATGCCCTTATTCTGTAATACAAGAATTTACAAAGACCTGCAGATATTAAAAGCATATTAAATATTTATCAACCTTGCAAGCGATAAATCATTTATGAGAAAAAAACATGTTTATTACAAATTTTAACACCACCATCTAAGAGTCAGTAGTTCGTTTCGAGATAACGAGTATCTCATCCCTACTGAAGTACCAAAAAGAGATCTTTCCAGCTTTCTGCAAAACCATCCTTGTCCTTCCTTCTAAGGTAATGGAACCTGTCTGAGAATCATGCTATAACACATCTTGGATAACAAAATGCTCTCTGATAAGATCTACGAAATCATATCTTGGTTTCTTAGCTGACAGGGATGGTTCTGTCACAGATTCTCACCTGCATCTATAGCTGCTTGTCTAGCTGCTACTTTGTCACCCATCTGCATCACCACTCTCGGTGCGGGTCCAATGAAACGAATGCCTGCATCCAGGCAAGCCTGAGCAAAATCTGCGCGCTCAGAGAGAAATCCATAACCTGGATGAATTGCATCTACATTGTTTTCCTGCAACCAATAATAAGAAAAATGCATGAGTGAAGTAATTTCCATTATGTTCAACATAGTATGAATATGTTGGGTCAAATCTAGTCATAGAGAACTACTCTACCTGTTAAACGTGTTGTAATATTTCATTTTCGAGTATTCTTCAAAGAAGTGTATTATTTCACTAATTGTAAGCTTTTTCTAACATGGAATGAACTGAATCCACTAGCTTACTCGCTGTTCCACGTATCTTGAGTAAAATTTCAAAAAAATTAAAAATATAATACAAAAAAATAAATAAACCACCACCCACTATTTTACAGAACATCACAAAATTACATCCAACTACGGAAATATAAATATATTCATTGTCGCGAGAGAGAGACCGTACTTATAATACTTTACGAGTACAACGCAGCCTTCAGTTGCCTGTTCACGCTTGAAGTAAGTATAATACTTCACACATCAACGAGGAACCTCACTCGCTACAGCATGACGTAAATTCCATTACCCAATGACAAACCTGCTTTTAGTCTGCAGATTTGACTGCACACGAGATAATAACGATAAAGCATCAAATAACACCAGAAAACATCATAAACGTGGCAAACCATCAGAACGAATTTTAGTAGCTACTTTCAGATTATGATTCGAAATTCAATTTAAATGTAATCCAATAACCTACAGGCGCTAGTTCAAAAGTACAGTAATATCTGCGGAACGTCTCAATCACATCTCTGCAATCGGTTTGACAAATAGAACGCCTTGTAGCCAGTACACTACCACCATTTTAAAGAGTGTATTTCCTTTCACTAAATGAACATTATAAAGTCTTCCTCCTACATATTTTAGACTAGTATCCACTGCCCATTCTCTAGCCCGCAGTCGATAAGCGTTAAATATAAATTAGATCTGACATTTCTACAGCAGTAACACATTTAATTAAGAAACGAAAGGAACTAATAGGAACTACTGCTTTTGAACTAAGCATTTTATTAAATTTAAACATAGCAATCATGGTCAGCCAAACAAGTTCAAAAATGGATTTAACCTTAATATCACATATGTATGCACTATTTGTCAATATTAAGGTACATCTCCAATGTTTTGTACACTGCCAAACAAATTTAGAATGATTTAATGAAGTTAGAAATTTTACCCAGCATATAAAGAAAAACACTTGGTTCAATCGATAAAGATGATACAATTCCAGAAATTACCCTGTGTTGCTTAAATAAATAAATACAAAGAAATAAAAAAAACACAATTACGATAACCTTCTCAATTGTGTGATAAACGCATTACCAAGCTAAAGGAATCTCTCGAAGACAAATTACACAACACTTTTAAACAACACATGAAACAAATTGAAAATACACATTTAATGAATTTATTATTTGATACGTTCTTGCACAAAATAATTACTAACCTTTGCAACTCGAATAATTTCAGGAATGCTTAGGTATGCTTGAACTGGAGGTAATCCCTTTCCAATTAAATATGATTCATCAGCCTTTTGTCTATGCATGTGCATTTTATCTTGCTCCGAGTATACAGCTACAGATTTGATTCCAAGTTCTGTACATGCTCTAAAAACACGTATTGCTATTTCTCCTGTAAAAAAATAAAAAAATAAAAAAAAAAAATCCATAGAAAATTGTATATTTATTTTTTATCACAAAAATAAAGAAATTTCACAACAATATTTTAGGATGTGACTAAGAAACTACTCTCCCTCAATACTATCGAGTTTCTCTTTAATATACATGAAATAAAATAGAATTTCCGAATGTGATTTACATACCGCGATAAAAAAAAAATCAATTGTAAGCAAAAGGAAACATAGGAAGCAAAACTTTCCCGTTGGTGCATCATGAATACATCTAAGTGTCATGAAATCTTATATACTATGAAGTATCAACAATCAGAATTCTAAAAGAATTATGATATACAGAATTATAGCACAAGGAACGGTAACAAGTTAGCAATAATTACACACAGAACGTCAACTGTTCACTACTCTGCCATAATCAAGGAAATAAAAAGATATATAGCCTTTAACTAACAGCAGTAAGAAAAAATCGAAAAAATACTAAATACAAAATGGTAGTTTGAAAGATAGAAACGATAAGGACCGCATTTTAATCTGTTGAGAACGGGTTTAATAAAATTATTGTAATATATTTTATTACTGAATTTTTCGAAAGGATGTGATGGAACTATATTCCTAGAAATGTTTGAAAACCCATATTAAATTGGACGCTTATTTTTCAGGTCACCTCTAAAAGTAGAGGGTAACTAAGTTCTTCTCCATAATAATGGATACCACCCAAAATATATCCGAGATCAGCTAAGTGAAATTTATCGTTACTATGTGATTAAAAAAGAACGGAGTATCAAAGGCACTCGAAATTAAGGCTTTTTTTCTTCTTCTTGATTTTCATGTAGTGGAGGACCGGTCTGCATCAATCAGATCTTGAATGTAACAGAAAAGCCTCTCAAGAAATGCCGTGCGCGAGGATGCGATAGGATCAGCCACCATGAGTAGTGTTTAAAATGGTGTTCAAAAGGTAATATGAAATATCGAACCACACGCTATTTATTCACATTGCGCCGCCTATAATTTACAACTTATCGTGAATGAAACAGTATCAGAAACTGAAAAAAAAAAAAAAAAAAAATGCGAATTATTTTCGATATAGTTTAACACATATATGCATTTTATGGCCTAGCATCAAGAGATGGAATATTATTAGCAGTCTTTTGTCCAGCGCAAATGACGAAAATATAACTTCGAAGAAAATTAATCCAAACAGATGCACTGGAAGGTATAACGCAGTTTTTCCTTAAAAGTGAAACTTCAAGATATTCAAAAGGCTCTTTGCGAGATAATCTTGTTGGCCTAACAAGTCTGACGAAAAAATGAAGCTGAAGCACTGAAGAGAAGATACAAAGAATTATAATTTTGCCTGATTTTTCAGTACAAAACACAATGTGGTGTCAAATACACTTCAATCCAAATGCATAGATTAAAAACAAAAGTGCTCTGAAGGAATAAAAATTTATTGAAATAACCTGGAAGAACTGAAATAGGAGACGAATTCAGCCAAATTTCTTCATACTCGTCACAGGAAAGTGCGACGTCACGATGACAAAATCTCTCAAAGTGAACGGTTAAGGGATCCTGAAAGTTTATCTCGACTGTTTTTTTTTTTTTTTTTTTTCGTGCTGGGTGTGATAAGTCAAATACAATATCGTTTCAATGAGGTGGTACCGAATTTCAGTGTACTGAAACATAAGTTTTTAAGTGACATTGATCTCCTACATAAAACTGACAGCAAAGATATTTCATCAGCATTTTCACGAGAAATTTTAAATATGAGATCGGCACTTAGTAATACGATCTCAAAAGTGACAACTATCAAGTAAACTTGATTCTCTTCTTATAGTGAAAAATTACTCCATTTCATTGAGTTCTCTGAAAGTTTGTACAGTTTTGGTTGTTGCTTAAAGTTTCTGTCAACTGCCAGTGCGGAGCGTTCATTTTCCAAACTTAATAAATAAAACACTATCTAGAAAGCACCAAGAGCCAAGGAAGATTGAAAAGATTAGCAGTTCTTTCAACCGAGCAGTCTATGACTATAGAAACTGGACTTCGAAGAATTGATAAATAAGTTTGCTCAAATCGAAGCAAGGGAAGAAATTTTAAAAATAAAAAATATTATACAACAGTTTCGCTATAACTTATATTTAAGAGTTGTATGTTTCTAATATGCGGGCTATACAATAATTAAGATGTGATGTCAGTTAGATATCAAAAGAGGGTTTTTTATCAGGGTCCTGCAAGCCCCTAGTTGCGCTGCCTCTGGATATCATGTAACTTTTATGGATATCAATAAATTGAAATATTAATCAGAGATTTTGCAGGCTTCATTTACTACTTTCTCGATAATAATACCAAATGCTGATGTACTGTACAGTTTATTTTACCGTAAGTACGTACCGAGCAATCGTAGCTCAGTTGATAGAGCGTTGATTTCGCATTCAGGAGGTTCTGGGTTCGATACCAGCAACTGATAACCTTGACTGAAATTTTATTATCACACCAGGCAAATGCCGGATGGTATATTCAACTTGGGCTCTGGGTGACTCCTTTATGCATATTTTTCCTTACAAGATCCCGGCCTGAAGGCCATACACAAATACAAAAAATCTTATTTAAGTTCCTTTATCCTACTGTTAATTTACAGCTGCTTTGAACTTATCAACTATGACAGTTTTCCGTAAGCATCTTTGTTTATACCACATGGCACTAATGACTAGTGAAAGCACCTGACTCTATACACATTACGTCATTTAAGTAATCTTTTCCTTGTTTACCAACATTTTCCTCTTTACGTTTGAAATGTAATTCACATGTACGTATTAAAACAGCTTATATCGTTAAAAAATTTTACGTGACATTTAAAAAACAAACAGATCCAAGACAAACAGTAGATCTTACTAGTTTTGTACTGTATCACCTACGGACAAGTTTCTGGACATTTGTTTTGGCTCACTTCCAAAGGGAAGACGATGAGTTTTATCTATAATTTGGACTTCGTCCACGAGACAATAAAAGAGTTACATAAAAGCAAGCTGTAACTAATCTTGTTCCGAGAATAAGCATACAAGAATAATAATAAACATCCTTGCTTACCTCTATTAGCACAAAGAACACTTCTAATTGCTTTATATTCTACGTTCGTTGAATACTGTGTAGACAGAGACCATTGGATAAATCTGTGGGAAGAGGTTTTCAGCTGACCAGCAGCTTTGCGCGTAACACATAGGCCCAACATCTTGAACGTTTATGAGGGTGATTTGCAGCTAAGGACTTGAAATGGGCCAATAAAATAAAAAAAAAGTAAGTGCTTGAAGACCTCAGCTGCTTTTGACTAGTAATTCAGAACATCTGCAAAAAATAAACAGAAAAACACACATTACAATTTCAATACTCACAGGAAAATAAACAATGTTTAAAGCATTTGAAAGAGTCAAAATATTTTTCCTCTCTAGGATGTCCAGTGATGATCAATTGGATTTTAAGTCATGTACAATAAACGTTAACTATACCTATGTTAAAGAAGAAGGGGATTTAGATCAATATGCTGTGACGGGTGTCAGTGTCATGATAATGCTAGAATCAATAAGTAGACATCTTCATTTTATCCAAAGAATAAAAATAAATGTGTTGATATAAATATGATCTATTTAGTGCATTTCATAAATGATTCTGCTCTCGTTTCATTTTGCTAGGAAACAAGATACGAGGAGTTTGGCGTACTATTCTACCTAGAGGATAACTAATCACGACAAAGTTTTAATGCTGATCAGTTTAGTTAAATAAAGTTATTTCCAAGAGATTTTTTAATCTATTTTATTAATGTGTAGTTCGCTAAAACATACATCAGTTCAGCAGAAGTTAGTAAATAGTCGATACTGCTCAACTGCAGTTTTTACGTCGAATGCACCTAATACAATGCCTTCGTACTAAAGAATTTAGGGCTCACGTGACATTTGTGTGGATGTGTAGAAATTAACTAAGCATTTTTTTTTTTACTAACACATTATAATGTTACTAATATCATAAAAAAAACAACATTGCACCCCCGTATCTAATAAGTAATAATAGTTTAATTTGGAACATGCAGTGGCCACTAATACAACATAACTGTGAATGAGAAGTGAAAGCAGTGGATGGTGTGTGTGTGTGTGGGGGGGGGGGGGGGGGTATGTTTATTGAAAAAATTTTCTTATTCAGTTCACACCAACTACAAATCCTTAACTATAATATCTACCAGCAGTTTCAGAAATCTACGAGCACCTGTTAAGAAACTCACTCCTACAGTCAATGCACACGAAGCTTACGCAACAGCAGCAATTTCTTGGTCCATTTTAAGGATCCTTTCTCCTCACTGGTAATTGGAAACCTCATAGAACACAAGAATATCACAACAGAAACTGTTGATCATGAGATATGGTTTTCTGCGTCACTGCATCTTGTCTGGATCTCTCAGCGTTCCAGTTAGTGTTTCTCTCCGCACATGGGGTATTTTTGAACTCTCCAGGAGGTACGAGACAGTTTCTTCTTGTTACTGGTTCTTAAAAATTTTCGAAGGGGAAGTTTCGTGCACTGAGGGCGGCGTAATACCCAATGGTAACTATACATATAAAGCACGGGTTCCAACCTCGCATGCGATCCGTGAATTATTTGGTCAACAGTTATCCAAACAGTAGGGATTTTACAAACTGACAATTTTTGGGTTGCCGTGTAGTATATGTCTCCACGACATGTCTGCTGGGTAACATAAGTGTCCGAACGCTAGAAACTAACTAAACCATCTGATATATTTGATCCAACGTATGAAATCGCCTTGGATCGTTAAATTGTACCACCAAATAATTATTTTCTTACTGCTGCTAAACGTGCCACAGTTATTGAAGTAGGAAAATAAATACAACTATTTAGCATCACATAGGCCTTTCATATTTTGAGTTGTTATACTGACAACACAGCTCTTTTGTAAATCTTAAAGCATTAGCATACTTGAACGCTTTGAGAAAATGATATACTGAAATACCTTACAAACACACATCGAGGAGTGACCTTGTGCACATGCAGAAGTCATAAAGAATGTAAAAACACAGTGTTCTTTTTCAGTTTGCCAAGCTTATGTATGCGATAATATGGGGTGCAGTGGGAGAAATTGGTTTATTGACAGCATAGTTCGTAAAAATGTTGAAAACGTACACGCTACGCAACAGAACAGTGTGACACATACTTTTGCTTCTGCTTCACTTGGCTGAGTTTCTATTCCCTAAGTACGATCCAGTGTTACAACTGGATGTAGTTTTGCATTGAGGAACCAAGCTTCATCTTGAGTGCCGCACCTTAAAATCAGTTTAGCAGTAATATAAATTTTACAACTGGCAATTAAAACTCCAGGTAGGTAGCTGATGTGTACTGTAATTCGTTCTTATAACTGAGATAACTTTGGCACCAGGGGTGCTTTTCTAATTGAAAAAATCCGAGCTTTTGTACTAAGGTATTTGATGGAGGAGATCGCGCATACTCAAAATGCAGGGTACTTTAGGAGTTGTTTACAACCCCCTTTACCGGGAAAGTCTTGCCATGAATTCTCGATACACCTTACAAGAATAGTGTTTTACATTTTGAAGAGACGGACACAAATATAACATGTCCATAAAATGCTGAATCAAACTTCGAGGTAATTTACTCACACCAAGACCAGAAAAAGTTGTACCCAAGAAATTGAGTGTAGTTCGAATATATATACTGAAAAAAAAAGTGTGAAATGTTCGCTCACTAACAAACAAAAAAGACAGTAACAACGTTAGTTTTCTTTGGTTCTGCTTGTAGTGTGCATTGCTAACAATTAATGCCTTGGGATCAGAAGAAATAAATACACCTGCAACTGAAACAGTGGAAGGCTTAATTATTGTGCAGAATCATTTTATGGATTTCTCTTGTGCTGAATTCTGTGAGATTTTCTGAGTTGCCCAGTGTCAGTGTTACCAACTTAAAAAATAATTTTGAAAAACACTTTTTCCATGCCGTATCTGCCCCAAACTTAGCTTAAACATCATTCAACATAATAGAAGAAAATCTGGGGTGTCCCCGACCTCAAATATCCCAACTGTCAGTGTTGCCAGCCTATTTTAAAACTCAACTTACAGAAATGCCTTTATTAATACAAATCTACACGTGTGCATTGATTTACCGTAAATTTTACATACATGTTCAGTAGGTACTGGGACAGGTCATACAAGCACTCCAGATATCGTAGTTTGTCAGGGTTGCCAAACGATTAAAAAAAATCTAGATTTCATATTTGCTAGCGTTAGACGTATCCGCATTGTTACAGAAAATTTGACATGTGCATTTGGTACTCGGACAGTTCAATTGGATACTTCGAGCGCTGCAGTTGTCAGTGTTGCCAAAATTTTAGGAAAAAAATAGGAAATAAAATTTTTAATTGCTACATATCGTTGAATATATTAGGACCAAACTTTATATTTACGTACTGGGCACTGTAGAGGTACTTCAGGTTCCACAGTTGACAATCAACTTTGAAAATTAAATATTTACTACTTCCATTCAGTTCAACGTATCCGCGCCAAGCTTTGAGTATACAAATTTGACACAATTTAAACATACTGTGGTTGTTCCCTGTACCCAAGCACCCACTTGTCAGCGTTGCCACCCTATTTTAATATTCAATTTTTCAAATGGTCCCCATACGGTTACGTGCCGATAGCTATTCCTATACTTTCGAAACGGTGGAGGGGGGGGGGGATGGGAGGAGCCGCGGGACGTGGCTACGTTTTGATATGCTTTGAAATAATAGTTCTCAGAGCCCTATTAAAATAAACCTATATGTAGTTGCTTGTAGTTGCGTTTATACAACTCTTTTTAAATATGCATATAACATATAATATTTTTGTTACACTGTCTCTGTATGTATTTATTTTCATAGTATGGGGCGAATCTCGGAGCCCGGAGCATCAGGGAGCAAGGCCCAGTGTTTTTATAGTGAAACACAATGTACTAGTGGAGCCGCGGTGGCTCAATTGGTAGAACTCTCAACTCTGGCACTAGGGGTCATCGGATCGATCTCTGCTCACGCAGTGTGGGCTTTGTGGTGGACAAACACCGTGTGCGTTGGTTCTCTTGGGGTTCTCCCATTTCCTTCCACTTTGTTCATTTCACCAATTCATCTCATCATTATCCATTCGGCCTGAGCCAAAGTTGCCTAAAGGCCTTAAAAATTAAATTCAAATTCAAAAACAATGTACTAGCTGTGGTACTAGTAAATTCAAACATATATATCTGCCCTTGAATAGAAGCAGGTTATTTCCCGGGATTTTGAGATAAAGATAATTTATTTTGCGGACGGTAATTATGACCAAAAATATATATCTTCCTTGAATAATACCGTAATTAGAAATTAATACGGGATGAGAGCATATTTCCGTAAGAATTTATAGTTTTTCAGTTTATAGTAAAGAATTTGAATGTCTTCGAATTTGTATTATCTCTAGGAACTTAAATTCTTCCTACAATTCAAAATATTTCTTCTGTTTCCTAGAAGTTTAGTGGTACTTTAATGCAAACTATACCAAATAACTTCAGTCCATATATCTTTAATTAATTCATTATGTTTGTCAGGGTGAAGATATAGGAAGTATAGTAGTGTGGCACTGCATAAATAATCCCATCATTTGCCTCGTAAGTCTGCAGGAAAACAAAGCAAAGTAAATTGGGATGAATGTATGAAAGCTTAACTCCAATCCTGGCGTAAAGCATTTAATCACTTAGAGGTAAATACAAAACTGAACATTCCCGATTTTTTTACTTTAAAAAAAAAATCGATACATTTTCATTGCAGTTTCCTCGACCGAAGTTAGCCACTTGTTCCCCTGTACCTCACGATGCTGAATCAACACCGAAACTGGGAGCTCCTGGATATCTCACCTGGAACTGCTAGCGCTGAAAGCGAGAGCATTCCGATTGATGGGACTTGTATAAAACTCAATGAGTTACCTATAAATATATATATCCTTGGAATTCATAAACATTGTACTTTTGAGCCAAAATAATCCTCATCCACAATGAATATACATCAAAATTCCACAAATACCGATACGTTCGCTAGGATTTGGACGCGGAGAACTAAAATTTGTTAATTAAAGTTCACTCTGTCACCGCGTTTGAATCTTCGGAAGATGAGATGTGAAATAAATATCCTGTACACGGCAGATACTCTGAAGGAAGATCTCCAAGCGGAACTCTTTCTTTACTGTCAGTACAGGGACCATTTACATCTTTATCTGGTGAAACTGAATCTGTAATAAAATGAGAATCCGCCTTATGATCATAATCCACAGGCATCTGGATAATAATTCCATGTATATTTGGATCATCATTTAGTTCCTTCAATTTTGCTATGATCTCAACTTCAGTTGTTGATTTCGGAAGTTGTACACGAGTTGTCTTAATGCCTAATTCTTCGGCTGCTTCGCGTTTCATGCGTACGTATCTTCACGCCCTCCAACATGTACAATACGAGTAGCAAGACTTGGGACAAAATCCAGACAATTCTTCTTACTTCTTATTTCAGTGTTGCCAGACACAATTGCCATTTTCTTATAAGAATATTTTAATATAAGTTCACTGTAACCTCTAAACTGAGAAAGAAGAAGAGTCATCATACAACATTACAGGATAATGTGATTTGAAAATAACACGATGAAGTAACGATTGCGAGAAAAAGATGTATTGTACAACACGCTTACGTAAGTTTA
This sequence comes from Lepisma saccharinum, assembly GCA_022664845.1. Lineage (NCBI taxonomy): Eukaryota > Metazoa > Arthropoda > Insecta > Zygentoma > Lepismatidae > Lepisma > Lepisma saccharinum. The sequence goes on from JAGDQP010010201.1 coordinate 26,605, forward strand.
GTGTAAAATTAGACTTAAGTGAGTTAAATTAGTTTCGGTCTCGTGAGCATTACTAAGTCTTCAGAACAATGATATAAATATAATTTATCTTTGCCGTAAGCTTCGTTCGGATTGCTTTCTTAGAAAGAAGTTACGATCATTAACTTACCAAAAAATCATTACAAAAGTTTTCGATATTCGAAATCTTAAAATATTTAACGATCAGAATATCAGAATTTTTGAGCCAGCTCAGTTGGTGTATTCGAAACAGAACAAGAGTAACTAACAAAAGACAGGGAAGTACACAAGTCAGTTTTTGCCAGGTTTGCAAGTATTGCAGAAAACGAATCATAGTTTCCGCACAAACCCCGGCAGTCACCGGCACCTGTATAGCTGTACGCAAGTTGATGATTCGCGGCTTGATGCAGAAATTCCGTAAGGCAGTCGCATGATTTCCTCGTTTTTTTTTAATACTTTAAAGGAAAAGGTTTTTTCCAATGTAATATACCAAATGTCGCGAAACATGCATGTTTTCAAGGAAAAATAAAGTTAACTTACACACGTATAAAAGTGTTGATTACATGCACTGAATACTAAATGAAAAAGACACAAGCAATTGAGCATATATGCTGATGAAACAATTCATTCTTTTTCTCAACAAGAAGCTACTCATTTATGAACTATATGATCTGACTTGTAAGGGGATAAAAAAAAAAAAAAAACTTGAATATGGACTAACTGAGAACAGTATTAAAAAGACAAGATGCAAATAGTGTTAATTGTAATTAAAATTACACAGTAGTTACTTGCTTGCATTGGAGTTAAAAATAGACGAACTGTACGATCATTTTAAGTGACTTGTTTGTACTAGTAGTCTCAGCATTCGTAATGGTTTCACAAATAAAAAAATGTATATCTGGACAGAAGTACATATTGCAAGTGTAAAATTTTCACAAGCAGACGCTAACGTTACTGATCTCGATATTAACTTCATATAGGACATGGCTATACAAAGATTTCATGAACTATACAAAAACTTAGAAATATACGTGCAACAGAATACCGTTCAGAAATACTGAAAATACATTAACACCGAATGATGAAACTGAACGGACCTATTAAAGCATGAAAAATTCAAAGACAGCTCCTGTCAATATCGCAAAATCCTCCGAACTCTCAGCGTGACATACCATACATACTTTCGATTAGCAGCCAAAAACTAGTAAAATTATCTCTGTGTGTTTCTATTGCTAAAGTTTCCATATCTCAGAACACTCCAAAAGCAAGTTAGGCGAATCTATTACAATTCGCAGTCTAAAACTGCGAACGAACCTAGACGCGTGGTAGAGCGTTGGCTTAGCATTCTGGAGGTCGTGGGTTCAATCCCCGCGCAGACCATCCTGACTATTTTTTTTCCTGTTACATCAGGCAAATGCTAGAATGGTACCTTCAACTTAGGCCCTGGCCGACACCTTCCCGCATCCTTTCCCCTCCTCTATCCCGGATTGAGCCATAAATTCCTTAAGGCCATAAATAAAATTAAAAAATCAATTGTGAACGAATAGTTCGGGCATTATTTACTACTTCTCGATTTAACCAAGTAATGTCACCCTGAATTTAACTACGTTATTTTCGGGAAAGAAGTGCGGACATTATTCAAGCATATGCGATATCTTTCAAATTGCCTGCAAGCAAAATTGAAGTTCTGCGGATTACCAAAATAAGAAACAGTACCTGGATGATTCTTTAAATAAATACATAAAAGAAAGCAATAAGGCACACACATTTGGTACTCTTTCTTTACAGCAAGGACACCACATTCAATTGGAACAATTCCAAAGCCTCTGTCAATCCCAATGGAGCTGTTACAAGTGAGTTCTCTTACGACTGGGTACGTATACGTGCAATTACATAATAAGATTCGAAAAATCTATATGCTGAAAGCTTATGTAGTTCCCAAATTGAATGCGTTTTTCAATATTATTTAAACTACAGTTTAACCTTGCCGTACCTGCTTTCTCTTGACTATGCTTCGTAACAGTATATTTTCAATATCGTAAGAATAATACGAGTAATTATGAAGTACATAAATTGGTTCAAAAGGACTTCCTTAACAATCAACTCTTCCTTCCGTATGTTTACGATTAGAAATTGAACAATTGGCTAAATTGACTTAGGAAACTAAAAAGTAACAGTACAATGAAATGAACAACTCAAGTACAAACTATATTTAACTTCCTTTGCTTTTCTTACATTTTAATTGACTTATGTCTATTTGATTTCTACCAACAGTTAAAGTAAGAATTATTGAAATTGGTACAGGAACGTGCAAGATGAAAGTACAGCTTATTTCAAAGGGCCTGCTGCTTTCGAAAAAAAAAAAAAAAAAAATTAATAATGATTATAATGACATACAATTTGTTGGAAATTATTTACTTTTAAAGTGTAACTTACACATTCAAATTTAACTTGCTAAATGGAGCTCACATTACATATAAGCCTATTTAACATGTACATACACAGTAGACCTTCGAATTAAGAACGTTTATAAGAGTAATATAGGTACCTCCAGTAATAAAATTAACGTAATATTCAACAGGCGGCGGTGAGCTGTGATGATTTTTTTTAACTAACTAATTTAGCTACAAACCACTGACACGGGCACCTTGATGCTTTTTTTCAGTCGTTCACAGTAATCTTCGATCAATTTCTGACTTGAATCCTGAAATGTCGTCTTGACTTGAATTCGTCGACAACGAAATAAAAGAATTTTCTGTCACTAATATGATCTTACGTTAAATATTTCATACTAAAATTATTAACATGACAGTGTTGTATATTATCGAAAAACCAGCTATTTATCGAATTTTCGATATAGTAGACATCCCTTACACCTTACCCTAATAGTCCATCAAATCGACGGTTTCTATCCAGCTATTCGAATTTCGGACTAAGGCCATCTTAGTTTCCCTCAGTCACAACATGTAAATGCTGGAATGAGATCCTCAAAACACACTGCACAGAGCCAATCACCGAAGAGTAGGTGCAAGGGATATATACTGTAGTTTCTAATGGTAAATGAAACTTGTATTTACACAATACACAGTAGGTATGTTTGGATTTAAACGCGTTTTACAGGAAAATCTGAAAGAAGATGCTAAGAAATTTGGCTTAGGAAATATGATTTTTATTTCCAACAAGACAGCAAACCTAAGACACAGTGCAGAAATTGTTTCGCAGTGAACTGTATGAAACACACCTCACCATCTCACGCTTTAAAGACTCTACCTCAGAGTTCTAATTTAAGTTCCATCTGAATTGAAGGAATTAATCCGAAAACAGGGTGAAACAATATTAAATCAGAATCAAAACAAAACGAAGGATATTTTTATGAAAGAATGGGTTGAATAGGCTCAGAAGAATATAAGAAATATTCTTAAATGCCAAAGGATCTTCCATGAGTTACTTGAAGGAAAGAACTCAACAATATGTTGTTGCATTATTTGAGTTGATGGTGTTTCTTGACAGCTTATAAAAGTAGTTTTCCTTTGTAAATCCTCATAAATTAAATTTAAATTTTATTTTCCAGTTAAAATTATTATTTCTCAAGTGAAATAATTTGTGTTACAATTTTTTAAATTAAATTTAATACACCCACAATTGTAGTAATATTTAAGGCAAAATTCACTTTTTTCCAATGCTTATGTCCACCACTGTATATTGTAGAACAGTTCAACCATATTTGGACATATACATATAAATCTCGATAGTACGCACAGTTCCTGAGTAAAGGTTGTTGTCGTTCACCGTTGAGACAAACCCGAAAAGTATGATCTGAAATTACAGTATTTTTTTTTACGTGGCGTTTGCTATGGAAACTCTCCTACTCAGGCCTAACTGTTCATATGGGTTGTACTGTTTACTTTTGGATTCGAGTGGAGATTGTGCGTCATACGTGTATTACAAAATTAGTTTCGAGTTATGAGGGATAGTCAAATTAAAACTGGTCGGACGCCAGAAAGAGTGATTGAACATTTCTTACCTCAAAAGTAGTTCTCCAAAACTTCCGAGATATTTATAAGACGGTAAATCTCATCTTTGAAGTAGCTTCTGGGCTGTCGGCGGAATCACATTTGTCATCATCACACACGTCCTCGTCCGATAAATCACATGGTGCACAATTTGGTAACACTGGAGTTTAATAATGGTATTGACATCTGTTGGGGACCCGGAAAAGCACAGTGACAACTTGCACACCAGTCGTTTGTTTATTGTACTGTAAAATTAGCGACACGTGTATTCGCCCAACATCAGTAATGGAGGCGAGTACAGAAGAGAGATGTGTGGTTCATTTTGACTGCTGAGGGAGTTGTAGAACGAGAAATGAATCGTCACATGTCTGCTGCTGCCTAGATTTCCCCATGCGATTTCCACATTTTTGGAGAAATGAAGAGAGAGAGATATTTGTGGACATCGGTTTAAATCGAACAGGGACATGTGAACAGGGAACCAGGGGTAACTGGTTAAATGTGTGGTTCTGTCGGCAGCCCAGAAGCTTATTCAAGAATAAGGTTGACCGTTGTCTCTCTCAGTGGGATAAATGTCTTAATAGTTTTGAAGCTCCCTTTTGAAGTAATAAACGTCCAATGCCACGTTTTGGCGTCTGACCAGTTTTTATTTGACTGTCCCATAAAAGTTTCTATATTCAGTTTTTACACAGTTTCAGTCTTTAATGTGAAATTACAGGCAGAGAATGAAGAACTATGAATATGGAATATTTTTTTCACGAATTAATGACAAGAAAAATAGTTTTGAGCTCTCTCGGTAAATACAGCGATATGTTCTGTAGCTATCGTTGCTGACTATCAGCCCTGGGAAAGTTTCTAAAAAAGGAATTCGTTCAAAGTTCAGTTCCTTATCATTAATAGAAACTTTGGAGGTCAGTTCGAAGTCTTGACGGGAAAAAAGTGAAGTATAACGTTAAAGCTCCTCACAAGAATGAATTAATGTATGTTCCAGCAAAAAATGAACTTTTGACGTTCTAGTTTAAAAAATAATCATGTATCATTAAAAAAAAAGTGTATCGTCATGAGTTAACGGCTAAAGGTGGTTAATCACAAGTCATAACAACACTGTTTTCTTCTATTATAAAAAATATTTTTGACTCAAACATTCGCCAAAATGAAATTTATATATACTTGCGCAAAATTAGCGCCACATGAACCCGGATCACATAAAAGAACCATTTTAGTTATACCAGTTCATCTTTGATCTTGTTCCTTTGATTACTTGCTCCTTTTCAAAAGGAACTTGAATCCATCCACAAAAGGAACTAGTTCGAAGAAAAAGTTCCTAGAAAAGGAATTGGGTTATTCAACGTAAAATCGCCGCAATCGCTAAGGGATGTTAGCTCTACCATTTTACACTGTACACCACCTAAATATTTTAATTCCATTTTGATACTAGCTGTCAATTTTGAGGAAAACTTATGTTAACTCCAAAACTTCCAATATTCCTGCCATTTTTTAAAAATTATAAGACCTGTGATGAAGGGAATAAGCACATGGTTTCCGACATTTATCTGCTCTTAACATCTTCCTACCCCTTTTATTAAATCAGACCAGGCCTACATAATGATGGAGTTACAGGTGGCGCAATGGGCGGGAAATGGCTCAGGGTGTCGGTGTAAGGGTGTGACAGAATAAACGTTTCCTCCTAACTGACGCTAGGAACAATTTTTCTTACTAAACCTACGAAAGTCATATCAAGCATCTACGCAATGCCAATTTTTATCAATTATTTGACACATGTGAATACCTGTGAACTACAAAATGAAACTCTCAGGTTTTAGAATAGGTCCTACTACCAATAGGATTATCCAACGCTAACATTTCAAATTTCTTGCATTGACACTAATCCAAGTGGGTTTTCCCGCCTTTTTCGTTTTACGTCAATTATTCAGAAACCCTTGCAGTTAAACAAAATTTAACTTTCACAGACCAAAGTTCGTTTCGTACTTCAATAATGAGTTCTATTAGCTTTAAGCAAATGTTAGTAATAACTTCAGGATTGTGTGCAGACACTTTTGGGACATTATTCTGTCCCAAAAGTGTCTGCACACAATCCTGAGGTTACTACTAGCATTTCTTTAAAACTAATTGTACCCATTATTGAAGTATGAAAGGAACTGTGGTCTCTGAAAGTTAAATTCTGCACTGCAATTTGATTAATTGATGTAAAACGAAAAAGGCGGGAAACCCACTTAGATTGAGCCTTAAACTTGAAATTCGCAAGTTTTGTAAATGTTCCAAATTTGGAGCAAACTATTACTAGAAAGAACTTTTTACGTAGGCTTTATTTTATCGAGGCGGACTCACCTCTATCTAGTGTTCGATTTGTGCATTTCCAGAAAGAGGGAAGAATTAGGGAGATATTAAAATAACTTATTTTAGATCCGTCCATATCCCTATCATATACACAGTGGTCGAAGTGAGGCGGTATGCAACGGTATGGCATACCAGCTCTGGTTTTTGAGAGCTAAAAGCATACCGTCACTGAAACACATGGTATGCGTATTGTTATATATAACTTTTTGGTATGTCGAGGCTAGTATTAGGAAAACATACCGTCTCTGTTTCTCTCCCACTTCGAACACTGCATATACATATAAGTAAACAGAGGCACGGAAGATTTTTGCAGATAGTTGGAAATCCCAACCATCCACCACTACAAATCGAGCCCTGACTCTATACATACTTCACGTAACACAACTGCCAACGTGGGGTTTCACTATATATACAGTTAGCGCAAAAAGTATTGATACACTTAAAAAAATTGACAAAAATTACAGCTTGGGTGGTAATTAAATATATTAAACAAAACAAAAAACTGTTCATCTTTCGATTTGATTCAAAAAAATTAAACAACAAGAAGAATGTCATATTTTGGAAAAATAAAATAATAAAAATTGAATTTTAAAGACAAATAACCAAAATATACAAGAACAAAAAGTATTGATACAATCCAAATTATCACTATTTGTGTCCTATGTTCTGTGGTTTAATTGGGGGTTTAATACTTTGTAGGATATTCTTTGCATTTTTGGATGGCCTGAAGTCGATGAGGCGTTGACTGCACCAATTTGGAAGTCAACGATGTCAGAATATTGCCCCATTCTTCTATTAACGCACTTTTCCAGTCTTGTTTGTTTGAAATCTGTGCTGCACGCACTCTTCTTTCTAGATATGCCCAAAAATTGTTCAATTGGGTTGATGTCTGGAGACTGTGGAGGAGTTTCCATGTATTTTGCTGTGTTGTAAAAAATCCATAATCGTGTATTATGAGCTCTATGTTTTGGATTATTATCATGCATAAATACAAAATTATCCGTAAACCCCATTTTTCTGTTGACGTATGGAAATTAGACTTTGGTATTTATTTATTTATTTATTTCATCGACACAACAGGCCTTAATGCCTATTTATAGCGTCTACAGTAATTGTTACATTGTTTTATTTAATGACACAAATAATAGAACATCTATACCCTTTTTCTTGTCCAAAAAGTTTCTTTTTCTTTCTCTTTCTCATTTTTTTTTTACAACATATTCTGTATCAATCTTTTGTACAGTTCTTCCGAATTTCCAAATAGGTCCAAATTTGTACAATTCTTACCTATTGCATTATAAGTAGCACTAGTTCTCCATGTAGGTGACATATTTAATACGTTTGTACGAGCTTTTCTGCAGTAGAATAGGCCACTATTTCCCTCGCGCGTTCTGAGGGATGGGACCTTAATAATTATTTTTTCTATTAATTCGGTAGAGTCTATATTATTGTGCAAAAGTCTGTACAAGAAGAGTAGGTCGTTTAATGTTCGTCTTTGATCAAGTTTCTGAAATTTAAAATTATCAATTAAATTATTGTAAGATTCGTATTTCGGGTAGAAACCAGTCCGTTTGTATGTGAGAAAACGTAAAAATTTGCTTTGTACGTGTTCGATCTTCTGGCAACTAGCTTTCATAGAGGGATTCCATATAAGTGAGGCATATTCAAGTTTGGACCTAACATAGGAATAGTAAAGAGTTTTCAAAGTGCTATCATTTGCAAATTCTTTGGTTGTCCTAACAAGAAATCCTAGGTTTCTATATGCATCATTGGTCATATTTACCACATGTGGCGAAAAGGTTAGTTTACTATCGAATGTAACTCCTAAATCTTTAATTGTATCCAATTTTTTTAAGCTTATTCCATTGATCGAGTAAGTGAAATCGTAAGTTTTTTCCCGTCTGCTATAGGTCATTGCTTTACACTTACCAATATTTATTCCAAGTCTATTCCTAGAACACCATTTCAGTATACTGGTCAAATCCTGTTGAAGCAGTAGACAGTCATCCAATGACTTTACATTGACAAATATTTTTAAGTCGTCTGCAAACAACAGCTTACGAGAATTTTGAATATAGTGTGGTAAGTCATTAATAAATAATAAAAACAGAAGAGGACCAAGATTAGATCCCTGAGGAACACCGGAACCGACATAAAAGCAATTGGTTTTATATTCTTTATATAGAACGGATTGTCTACGGTTACTTAAATAAGACTTGAAGAAATGGATCATAGAAGGACTAAAACTGAATGTGGAAAGCTTTTGAATTAGTATATTATGGTCTACAGTATCGAATGCTTTTTTAAAATCCGTGTATACAACATCTACTTGTTCTTTATTGTCTATGGCGGAAGCTATGAAGTCTGTAATTATAGCGAGATTAGTTACAGTAGATCTTTTCTGTAAAAAGCCATGTTGGTATGTTAATATATGCCTTATGGTTCATTCCCTAATCAATAGAATGCAAATTCCCCACCTCAGAAGCACTGATACAACCCCAAACTAACACAGAACCACCATCATGCTTTACAGTGAATTGGAGCCTTACCAGCTCGGTATTATTTTGCTTCCACACCTTTTCCCTCCCATCTGAACCAAAAATGTCCATTTTCATTTCGTCCGTAAAAAGAAAGTGATTCCACAATGCTAGCTCGCGTTTATATCCTGGTTAGCAAACTGTAGTCTTTTCTTCTTACGCGTTTCGCTTAGAAAATATTTTCTACGGGCTGTTCTTCCGTGTAACTCGTTACCCCGAAGATAATTTCGCGCAGTGCTAGTACAGATATCAATATGTCCCTCTTGTATAAGCGCAACTGCTAATTTTGGTGCACTCATTTTAGGATTACCCTTTACTTTTCTAAGCAATGTTCTTTCAGTGTATTTGTTTAGTTTCCTGGGACGCCCAGATCTGTGGCTATTCTTCAATGATTTTCTTTCATCAACCCTACATATTATATGTTGAATTATTGACTTTGGTCTTCCAACTAGTTTAGATGTCTGAGTTAACGATTTACACTGAATGTGTAAACCAATAATTGCCTTTCATTCTGCTTCTGTGGTGTCTTTGCCTTTTCGCCCCATTTTACGAGTTTTCCACACTACTATTTTAGCTACCGTACAGCACGTCGTAAACACACAAACGCAAGGCAACCCAGACTGAAAACTGAATAGGACGAGCAACCCCCTCCCCTCCAGTTGAACCCAAAGTTGACGAAATATATTAGTGTATCAATACTTTTTGCTCGTTCATTTTCTGTATTTTTAAAATTTTTATCTGACAGCAGCCTTTCGTACAATATTTTGCCTTTCATCTTCTGAAGAATATTGTCTAACAAGTATGAGAATAAATTACTTTCTTAACTTTCATAACAAAGTTCCATGTACTAGGGATTACGCAGTTTTTTAATAATTTTGTTAGGTGTATCAATACTTTTTGCTCTAACTGTATATATATATATATATTGTTAAATTTTATAGGGGTTTGAAATTGGTAAAATTGGTCACTTTAATGGCTAATTTTGAGTTTTTCACATCTTATTAATCAAAGACTCATTTTCCATATAGAAACATTTCTTGAAAGCTCGTCGTGTCTACTTTATAGTCCTGACCTAGTACTTTCTGTATGTTACAGAATGTACACAAGAATTTTTGGAAACCATTACAAATACTTAGTTGTGCACGTCGCGGTGGCGAAAAACGAACCTAATTTCAAGATGGTAGCAGATTAAAAAAAAAAAGGTAGTAGTAAGATAGTATAAAAAAAAGTAAGATAATATCTGCTGAATATATGAAAAAAATAAACGCGTTCCTAACCTATGAACTCATTTCTCTCAAAGTCGATTGATTGTACTGATACTGATGATGAACAACTGTTAGTAATGTTGAAGAAAACAGCGATACATTGCAAAGTGAAATTACAAGACACTGGAAATACAATTAGTTAGAAGAAATTAAGAGGGGGGTGGGGACGAATTAAGCGGGTAATCCTCGTTATCACTGCCAAGGAAAAACATAAATGCGGAACAAAAATGCTAGTTCGTATCAGGAATGTAATACAACTATACTAACACGATTTCATTGTTTCCAACTTCCGTCTTCAATAACTAAACAATAATGCATTACATATTTTTCTTAAATAAGAACATTAGGGGAAAAATAAATTAAGGGAATCCCCGTCACGCATGAAATCCTGTAAAATACGTGGGTATTTTTCGACACACTAACATAGAATACACAATTTTGTTACACTAGAATCTGATAATTCCCGAGGCACCGATAAGACTGCTGAGTCTACTATAAATAATACGCGACCTGCACTTTTATATCAAGAACGATTCTGTGAACTTTGGTCCACGCAATTGTTTCAACCAGCACCGCCGTCGTTGACCGAGAACACGGCGCCAGATGACGGACACTATTGTCAAGATAAGCGCTAATTATTTTCATTCCAAGTCGCTAAATATGTTGTGGTTCACTTTAACATTCTACGCTTCCCTCAGTGTTCGTTCCCAGCACGGTATATTAACCGCCCAAAATTCTAGAGTGAATTTACATAATACTTTGTATTATGAATAATTTTTCACTTCTTTTCCCATCCCAAACGCCTGAAATGGTCACAGCCCGGAAAAATCGATGTCGTGAGTGATTACCTATTAATCACGGAGAAAAAGTTTCTCCTCCAAATTAGTAATTTGAATTTTAAAAAATCCTACTTTTTAGGATCCTTGGAAAAAATGAGATGTTCTTCCACAACATTGGTCCAACCTATATAAAACTCCCATTGTGCCTCCTTCATTGGACAGGGGGAGGAAAGTGTAGACTGAAATCCACACCGTTGGACCAAGCTACACAAGAGGTTTGGACCTAACCTGATACTAGTATGGGTTGAAGCGCCAAGCCAGCGACTCGAAGGTCCCGGGCATGGGCGGAATTCTGGGGGACATTGCCCCCCAACAGTGACGAAGAAAACAAATATTTAGGAAATAAAAATTGTTTTCATAGCCGCGCGAAACCTGAAAAAGGGAGTTAAGTAGGCCTATGACTTGACCAATTTATATTTCGCTTTTGTATAAAACAAAAGTAACAGTTACTGAATGTTGGCGCACTGATTGATTCTCCATTGTTATACCGAGTGTTCCACAAGTTACGCAACCCACGGTTTCATAGTATATGAAAATTTTCAAACGTCAAGCTGGACGGAAAATTTTCACAAGTTGACGTTTGAAAATTTTCAAATCTGTTTTTTTCTCGTGGAAAATCACATAGGAAGGTAGACAAAGGTAAAACACACCTCACAATGCGATTCCCAATCAAAAGTGTTGCTAGAGTCCATAGTAATATTCAAGAAACCTACATTTTGGGGTTACCTCACTTACGCCCCCTGTACAAAGCTTGTAACCATTTAGATAGGTAATTTTTTCTCATGGCTGATGCGTCACCACGCAATCTCTCTTGTGACACCGAGAAATGTCCCAATCAATTGCACAGGTGTATTTTGTACATGAATATATTAGTTCTGTATAAAAAAAAAACGGCTTGGCTCACATTTTTTACAGCGGTGCTTCAACGGTGAGTGATGTTTCGTCGGTTAGTATCTTAAAAATATCCCAATATAGAGGGCTATATTCAGTGCAAACATCATGTCTTTACTAGTGTTAGTTTTAAAAGTTACAGACTATAAAACCGCGGGTTCCTAACTTTTGGATCTTTCCCACTGTTTTTCCTTTGTGCACAAAATTAGCTATTGTTTTCTACCCTTTCATCTCTTCACAAATGTGAAAGGTAAGTTGCAAGTCGAGCCACTGTGAATTTGAAAAACTGACTCAAAGATTTGTAGTCTACGGCAATATCGAATATCAATTATACCGAAAAATAAACTGTTTTGGGGATTAGACAACTAGTGCAGTAACAACTTCACACATGCAAAGTACATGTAGAATAGACCTATTCTGTGTATATGTTCACTGAAATTTGGAACAAGTATAATAAATTTCGGTAATTGTGAAGAACAGCCACTTTTGTCATTTCTCACTGAAAACGCCAGGAAATACTTTGTTTTGCATTGTGTAGCCATCAAATGTAGTAAATAGCACGCGCTTTATGAAATAAATGATTATGTACAAGGTAGTATGTGTGCCGCGCACATATGCTCCATTGTAAACAATGTTCTCTGTATGGCACTTTGCATGCTACTTACTACATTTTGTGACTACACAATGCTAAACAAAGTATTTCCAGGCCAGGCGTCTCCAGTGAGACATGACAGAAGGAGCTACACTATAACTATACCATGTGTTTGCATGTGTTATTCTCCCAAAGTGTTTTTCGGATAAAACGTGATAAAAACAACAGTACATTCTCGTGTGTTAATACAGCCGGCCTGATCAGTTATCTTTAATAAGATTACGCCAAGAAAGATGACAATCATAAAAAAAAAAAAAAAAAAAACACCACCACGTATCACGTTCGATTGTTTACACCAGCACCAACATCAGACGGACAAAACGTTATAAAAATAAATACAATATTCGTGAGACCACTATCAATAAATTTCTAAATACACATTTCGCAAACAAACGGTTACAATATTAGCAATAAATGAATTTAAAATAAGTCTAAACACGTGCTTTCTTTCTTGTTGCAGTCAGTGTTTCTTTCACGGGCGCCGACTTCTCTAAGATGGCCATGATCCACCCACTTGAAAATTGTCATAAAGGAAATCGAATCAAGTGCCTCTCGATGAGAGTCATTTTATATTGGTACTCCCTCCTTGAATTTTCATCAACCCCTCTTGACATAAAAGTTTGAAAGAAACACTGCTTGCAGTGTTCACAAGTTCCACTGAGCAGGATTTCTTAACTGTCATCTGCAAATCTCCACAAAGCTACTAATTTTCCTAATTTCTCACAACTAAGCTCCATGTAGAACTAAAGTTATTTCAAATTTTCTCGTTTTCTCACATGAAATAGATTCCTTATATTCATAGGAAACTTTCCCCACTTTAGCAGTTAGTAACAGTGGCTAGTACCATTTTGTATTAAAATTCTGCAAACAGTGGAAGTTGGACAACATGGCGGATATTTATCAGGACATGTGACTTTCGACCTCGCAAATTTTAGTGCTGTTCATCTCAAGTGGTTTGGTGTCAATATCCTCTCAATTTCAGTCATTTTTTTCTTTGGGGGGGGGAGCTTCATTGTGATTCATTTTTCACCTACCATCGTCAAGCTACAAGTGAAAATTCAATCACTTTCGTTGGCTGGTCTTTTGGTGTTGAAAACAGTTATTCCGGATGTTGTGGTATCCCTCGGAATTCACGATATCAACATTTAGGTTCGTAGGGTATGTGAAGGAATGCCTTGAGTATCCCGATTAGATTTTATTGAGTTTATATATTATTTATCAAACACGAATTAAATAATGAACATCTAGCTTTAAAGAAGCTACAGATAGGATTCTGAGCATTTACTAAACTGAACTCCAAACAGTGTCACAGACAGCCCAGTCGAACACGTACTCTGTGGGCTGTTGCGAATCTTGGGCTCTGTGTGGACAGCTACCTCTTCTACGTTTTGTTCTGTTTTGTGCTTGACAAACTAGTGTGTAATAAGTGACTTTTGTGTGCATGTGTGTGCCTGTTACAGCGTATGAACCATAAGCAAAAAGTATTGCAAAGACACGTTTTTTCTTTTCAAAACAAAGTGACTCAGAACCATCAATCAGTGGTGCACGTGAAGTGTTGCAAGATGAGGAATAATTGAAAGCGAAACCGCGTCCATCTAGTTCTTAGGAGTGCAAGGACCTCGACCTCGGGTCGGGGATTTGGAGAGTGGACCGTGTCGTCCAGTTTTACATCAATATCCTCTCTCAGAATTTGCAGGTTTTAGACGTGGCTTTACTGCATCATACTTTAACAAGTTTGATTGGTTAGAATACAGCGTTGCAAAAGATGCTGTGTTTTGCTATGCATGTAGGCAATTTCCCTCCAGTAACACAGAAAATTTATATACAGAGAAGGGTATGAGAAATTGGAAAATCTATTACTTCCAGAAATTGAAAAGGACAAAATATTAGAATAAACTCTATTCAGCCTTTAGACTGAAAGGCTTTCTAGAAATATTCTTACCTCAAATACGATACAATAGAAGCTTCTAGAGTTAAAAAGACTTCCTTTGTCCCCTTCTCTTTCATCACGCAATGCGACAATGAAGCAATACTGATGAGAGCCAATTGGCCAAGCTATTCACATCCAATAGCTGCTAGCTCACAAACACCAACGGCTTATAAGTGAACTTCGTTATCAAAATCTTTTAAGGGTAGATCAATACAAAATTGTACCTCCCTAATTTCATTTTAAAATTATTTTTCTTTAAGAAAATGAAACTTAATGTAAAAATAAAGAACACAAATCTCTTTGAAATCATAGTCTGGCCGGGACGGGCGTAAGCCGTAGTGCTGTTACCGCCTTGTCAATTCATTTTATCTTTATCTTATTGACAACAAAACATAGTTGCACGTCTTGTAATTAAGATCAAAAACAATGAAACTGCTGAACAAGACTATATTATTCGTAAAAAATATAAATTACACGTCATAATAACATAAACGTGTAATTTATTTTTTACGAATAATATAGTCTTGTTCAGCAGTTTCAGTGTTTTTGATCTTTATCTTATCATAGTCTAGTGGGGTCACGGTGACTCAATGGTAGAGAGCTCACCTCTGTTACTTGGGGTCGTTGGTTTGATCCTAGCTCATGACATGTGGGCTTTGTGGTAGACAAACACCATGTGCGTGGCGTGGGGTTTCTCGGGGTTCTCCCGTTTCCTCCCACTTTCTTCGTTCCCCCAATTCGTCCATCCGGCCTGAACCAGAGTTGCCTAAAGACCTTAAAAATTAAAGTCAAATTCATAGTCTGGTGGTAAACAGTGTTAACGTTCTTATATGCACTCTCACCACCGTAATATGTGTTCTTAAACTCACCACCAGTTTCTACGCTTCCTAAGATTATTTATAAAAATCTCTTAGTTAGCAAGTCCATCAGATCTATAGTTACGGAAGGTCGTGAACTGACTTATCGAGAATCACATTCAAACTTTCACAATTTGTTGCACGTGGAGAGATAAACGCGTGGCAATTCGTAACTTTATAGAACTGGAAGGTTATTTACATGAAGAACCAAACGATTGAGAACTCTCTATTTATAACATTGTTTAAGAAATAGAAAGCAAATAAGTACGAGGTCGAAGCCAATACCTGCTGGAGGGTACGTTCATCATACCTAGGCTTGACAGATTTAACCGGGACACTTCATTCAACGAATGTCAATTCGCGTATAATCTATGAAAATTTGGTATGGTAAGCAAATGTTGCTTTTTTGGCTGCTAAATCAAAGTCCAAAAACCGGCCGAGACATCTCCTCCTATGCCCGACATGTTGAATATTGGCTTTTATTTTTTATAGGCACGCGTTCGTGCAAGATTTCAATCTGAGTAGCATTTATCAATGATGCATTGGTCATGTATCAGTTAAATTTATCATGATCTTGTTCATGTGAAAGATAACAAAAGGCCACATTTGTATGATGATTCAAATGTTTGGGAACTCTTAAAAAAAGTTAAACAAACAAGAAGAAGAAAGAAAGAAAATGTATACCAATGGGAATGTTAACCATGAGGGTATGATCGTTGTGGCCGTCATCTTCAAATCGGAATTCTTTTATATTATCATTTTTTTTATAGGATGGTTATGTGATATATTTATTTGTACTGAAACTTAATCAGATAAAGTTGTTTCAGTTCGTTTTGAATTAGCTTTACTCTAAGGGAATGCGTTGAACAATTGATCTAAATGACGCAAATCCCTACATTACTACGTTTGCATGTCACTATTGCGTACAAAAATAAACGTATACTGACGGGAATGAAATGTCAGTACCAAGGAGAAGTTATATTAGGTGAATGAAACTTGGACAACAAATTACTCTACATGATGTGACAATTTCACTCATTGGTTTTGTGTAATAATAATATTATTTATATATATATATATATATATTCGGAATGGCTGATTTTGTAATGAATATGTGAACTGTTGATAGGAACAGAAAATGTATGTGTGTGTGTGCATGCATTTAGTATATTATCTAGTATGTTTATTATTATTGGTACTATGCCCTATTCTTATTTTTGTCTATGAGTCATTCCACGTCAAATCAACACAATTTTAAGTTAAAATCTGCCTTACCACCTCAGATTTTAATGATTTTTGGTACATGAGTTCTACCTTTGGAGCATATGAAAAATCCAAAATTTTAGATTTATCGAGCCGCTAGTTTTTGAAATATAAATTATTGAAAATTCGAAAAAAATGCCAAATTTTGACACACCCTCGTACACAAAAAATGGCTCTTTCTCTGTAATCCTTTGTCCTAGAGACCTTACCTTTGGTTCATTTTAAAGCTACTGAAATAGGCTTTCATATGATGTGTAATTCGATGGAATTTTTAAAAAAAGATATATTTTTCAAAAATTCTCAAATTTTAATTTCTCAAAAACCTACAATTTTACTTTTTTTTAATTCTCAAAAATACTTTATTTCATCCTCTTACATCTCCCTAAGTTTCATTTTGGGATCGTCATTAGATCAACTAATACGAGAAATAAAAGTTCAGCATGTATTTAGAAAATAGTCATTTTACATAATGGTACGTTTTTTTTTAACATAAATCTAACAAAAAATATGATAGTGATTAATATTCTGCTAGGTCTGCATTTACGAAACAATATGACTACTTAAAAGCTTACATAATGAAGCAATTTGCAACGAACAGAAACGAAACTTCGGTTATGGCAGCTTGCGTTGTAAAAATATATATATATATGAACGCACTACCATGTAAAATGCCTGTTGCTAACTTAAGTCTATTGATCCTTTCTTGAGTCCAGGTACTGTTGGAATTTCTCTTCAATCATCTTCTTTTCGTCTTCTGGTAAGAGTGCAAGCACGGCCAGTTGCTGTGATGGGGTTAACTTTGCAAATTTCATCAGCTGAAGAAATCCAGAGTCTATCAGGAACTGAGGGATAAGAGAAAGAAGGAGAAGGTCCTGATGGGTGAAGAAACGTAATTTTCACTTCATCTTTTTTCTAAAACATAGCATAGCCACCACCAGTCGTTGTATATAGAAATGACATACCCATTCATTCCATCAAAGTTCAACTTCTCTGGACAAGGCACGACCGAATAGTAGCTTTATAATGTTGCAAATGAAAACGGCTTAGCATAAACTTTTTGAAAATAATAAGTAGCGTATTCCCGGGCTTTAATTCTCATTGTCTGTGACGTACCTTAGAAGATATTGTCGCTTCCCAACAGCTTAGGACAAGCGCGTGATGCTTATTATTATTATTGACGCTAGCCTCACTAGGAGCCCCCAGTTCATTCAAACCGGTAGAAAACACTGGTTAGATAAGGTTTGTTTTGGTTAGTTTAAGTTAGATACTTTGTCTTTATATATGTTTCAAGATTCAATTCACTGGGAATCGGATCTAAAATCACATTTGAAGAACACCTGGGGAACTTTCTGAACAGCATTTTTAAAATTTATGCAATTTTCTAAACACATGCTGAATTTGTATTCCTCGTATCAGCTGATCTAATGACGATCCCAAAATGAAACTTAGGGAGATGTAAGAGGATGGTATAAAGTATTCTTGTGAAGCTTTTGAAACTTTTAAAATTGTGTGTTTTTGAGAAATGGAAATTTGAACATTTTGAGAATTTTTGAAAAATACATTTTATAAAACAATTCCATCGAGTTACATATCAAATGAAAGCCTATTTTAGTAGCTTTAAAATGAACCAAAAATAAGCTCTCTAGGACAAATGGTTACAGAGATAGAGCCAATTTTTGTATACGAGGGTGTGTCAAAATTTGGCAATTTTTCGAATTTTCAATAATTTATATTTCAAAAACTAGCAGCTCGATAAATCTAAAATTATTTTGGATTTTCCATATGCACCACAGGTACAACTTATATAGCAAAAATCATTACAATCGAAGTGAGTGAGGCAGAAAAGGTATGCTGAATTGACGTGGAATGACTCCTATTTTTAATTATATTGTATTTCTAGTATTGTACATTTCATGCCATTTTATCTTGTACTGCCATTACTACTAGCAACTGTGCAATATTTTTTACTCTTTCCTTTCGTTAATTATTGTAGCTTTGCTTTTATTTTGACAAGGGTTATGTGGCAGAACAGTTATAAACTGAACTCCACCCGCTTCAATAAAGACAATTTCAATTCAATTCAATGATGTACGTATTGCATTTATACAAATTACAAACGTTGCAATACACAATGCCTGAAAGGTGTGCATATGGGCAATTAACCCTATTTAAACGAGGCTTGGGGGTAGGATTTCGAAAAGGTGGATTCTACTTTTGTAAGATTGTGACTATCATGAGTCGAGTCATCACCATGTGCAACTGTTGGGTGTCGTACCCAGAAGGCACTGATATTAGAAGACCGGGGTCCTGGTTCTCGCGGTGCACTGGCTCAAGAGAAGATCAGTACATTCGCAGAACTGCCGTAGTAGATCGGAAGGTATCTGAAAACACAATTCGAGCCTCTGTGATATCCGAAGCCACAACATGATACTCATGCAATGTGGTGTGTTTACCGCTCATTCCTACCCATCATCAAATGCTTCTTCTGTTGTAACGTATTAGAGCACACTGGAATACAGAATGGAACTCTGTTCTCATTTCTGCCTCAGTATCAGTGATGGACGTACATCGATCAGAAGGACCTGTTAACACTTGTTAGCAAACGTGATCGCCCTCAAGCACTTTGGTAGAAGGAGGAATTTCCTGCGATAACATCTTATTATTCCGAATACCATGACAGTGAACTTATACATCAGAACGGTGACTGAACCCATTATGCTGCCATTCATGAACGGTATTGACAGGACATCTTTCAACACGATAATGCTCATTCTCATATCGCTTCTACAAACCAACATGCTCTTCGAGATGTTTACGTGATATACTGGCCGGAAGATCACCAGCTCTTTCAACCACCGAACATATGTAAAACATGATTAGACGTCAGCTATGGGTTTGGGTTTATCTGCAACCAGTAACGACCACTGAGGATTTGACAATCCAGGTGCAACAGGCGTGGAACCACACCCCACAGGATGGCATCCGATACACCTACAATGAAATGTATGGGCGTGTGCATGTTTGCATTCAACGTGGCACTTACTACAGAAGCTATTGAGGTCAACGAAATTCAACTTTCGATGCGCATCCTCTAAATTTAACCTAGTAACTTGTATCAACGTATTACATCATGTAGACTAATCTACTGTTGAAGTTTCATTCACCTGGCATACACCAAGTTACATGCACTCCTCGGTATTGACAGTTCATTTTCCTTTAGTAAATTTCAAAACTAACGACCTTCTGAAAGTTTCTATACGAATTGATATATCACACGACCCATTTGGATGATAGATAAGGTTGTCAATTTCATGATGTCAGCCAAGATGGCCACACACCTCATAGCGTCCCTTCCTAGTACTTATTGATATTCACTTGTTTATTTATTTAACTCTTTCAAAAACAAAAAGGTTTTTCGTCCAGCTATGAAGTAAGCCTACCGGCAACGCCCTAGCCGGGCTGGTCAGTAGTTGGACGGGTGACCGTTGCAGTACTCCAGATGGTGTTGCCTGTGCGGCGAGAGCTACCTGAATAAAGAGGTAGCGGACTCCAGTCACGAAAACCGGCATTAACGGCGAGGAGCCGAGATGCTGATTACATCTCACCTCTACGGCATGAGTGTCAAAGTCGTCTGGTAGGCCTGGGCCCTTAATGGGCTGTCGTGCCACGAGGTTTTTTTTGAAGTAGGCATAACATCTTACAACTACAGTTCTACGTATAAAGTTGCGTACTTACAATCTTCCACTCGTTCATGCACGAATTCTACTTCTGGGAGTAGGATATACAGATGGACCTATACACTACTTGTATTATTAAGAAAAGACTTTTGATATGAAAGTGCGTCTCCCACCAAACCGTCCTCTCATATCTCGTAAAAACAGGATCTTTACTGAACTTCACTCCCGTTCAGAGATCATTGGTAATTTTTCCTTTTCAAGAATGTTACTGTATTTAGTGAATGTACCAGAAACTGCAAGAACTTTGCACCAGTAACTTATATTAACAAAATATTTTGAACTTTGATACAAAGATATTAGCAGAACTGCTACTATTATTTTCTGAAATATAATTTCAATTGCGAACTTGGCACGTCACGAAAGATATGGTATATATTAACATAGAAAGCATGTTCCTTCGTGACCTAAGGAGTATCTTTAGCTTCTCAGTTTATCTCAGGCTAATGCTTTCACATTAAGTTCTGGTTAGGTACTAATTAAGCTTACTTTCCTGTAAATAAGATTACTTGACGAACAAACTGAAAGACAGGACAGAAAGATAAACTGAGACTCTAGAATTGCAATTGCATCTACAATACTCCACAATGACTTGATCGTTATAGTTCAACCAACTACACAGGCCGGTTGCCTTTTAGCATCCACAAACCCATAAGCAAGCAAATCTTTTGGCTGGCTAAGAACGAAGCGTATCTGGGTTTCACGATTAGGGGGTCTCGTTGCCATATTTTCGGATTTTTTTTATTATGGAAAGACGAAAGACAATATTACAATTTTGGAAAGCATGCACGATAGTACTTCTGGAAATTTATGTTACGATGTAACAAGCGTTTTGAATAATACATTTCTAGCTGAGTTATTTGACTTTCGGCTAATATTTACGTCAGATTCTTAACCACTTACTTATCCCAGTAGGGGGAGAACTCTCCAACGAAAATACTCCTATCAAAACTGACAGGCAAACAGGGAACACTATGAAGCCCGGGGAAACCGTTAATGCACAACGCTATCGCCAACAAATGATTAATTTAAATCGCGCATTGATCGAAAGACGACCGGAATGGGCCCGAAGACATGGCAAAGTGATTGTGTTACACGACAATGCGCCGTCTCACACAGCAAAACCAGTGAAAAATACCTTGAAATCGCCTTCCGCACTCGCCGTACTCCCCAGACCTGGCGCCATCTAACTATCACCTCTTCGCATCAATGGGGAACGCGCTCGCAGAGCAGCATTTCAGCAATTTCGAAGACGTTGGAAAATGGCTCGACGAATGGTTTGCCGCAAAAGACAAGCAGTTTTTGTGGCATGGTATGCATCAATTACCTGAAAGATGGGCGAAATGTGTAGAAGCCGATGGCCAATATTTTGAAAAAACAAAATTAATTTCCCTTGAAAATTACGTGTTTTCTTTATCATAAAAACCGGCAAAAACTTATGCATACACCTGATACATTGCAACTACCTAGATACTAGAAAAAACTTACACGGCGGAAAACAATCCCGACTCAAAACAAACCTTGAATATTGATAGGGAACACATTAGAAATTCAACACACGTGTCAGTAGAACTTCGTTATTCGTTTACTATTCGGTTTCTTCCGCAATCCGTTCAGGTTATCAGTCAGACTACGATTGTTTTCGTCTTCACTGCTTTTCCTGGCTTCAGTCCAATTTTCAGCCATATTTGGTAGCTTGTCCCACAAAAATGTGTGCCAAGGTCGAATCTCAGTCATTAAGTCGGAAGACGAATAAAAAAAGAATCACTTTTGTTGCGGAACAAAAATACGATCAGACGCCGCGCCGACCGGAAGAAACTAAAAAGTAATTCCATTATTTTTAAACATTTTTTTTATCTGCATAATCCACTGGCAGTAAAATTTCGCACACAGCAGATGCAATAATAATTCATCACTCTTTCATAAACTGGAATAAAATTTATTTTTAAAAAATTACAACCTCGTAATTGGAAAGGATCTGTTTTTAAAATCATTGATCTATAATTAAAGGAACTATGCAATGTAATTACTTTGATTACTACATACAAAGTAAGCCACATTTCGAAGCCAGTATCGGAGCCTAGGATACAAGATATGATTTATAATGAGGTGCCCTAGGATCATATCTTGGAACTATTTATAGCTAACTACAATCATTCCTGTCTTTTATAGCCAAACAAGACGCTTGCTGAATGGTAGTTTTTTTTTCAGGCCAGGGTGTTTTTTTTCTTCCTTCCCTCAGTAAAAAGTGACGGACGAAACAGTCCTGTGATGTTATAAACACATACCAATAACGTATCAATATATAAGTGGTCGCTGCATTTCTACTAACAATCGCTCAGGTTCCGAAAGCCTAAAACTATTAACAATTAATTAACTTTGCTTGTGGTCTGATACATTGTTTTAAAATGAGTACTGATCCCCTATCATTTTATGCAACCCACTGCAACGTAACTTCTATGCGAGGCAACATCCATGTTCAGGATATTTTTTGACATGGATAGACGGACGAACAAAACGGGGAGAAAGGGTAGGGTGCCTTATTGTTAGCAATAGCTCGCGCTATGTCATCAAGGAACCTAAAATGAACAAAGTAAATGTCTTTCTAACGCGTTTACGTACAAAGTGTTATAAGCAGGAGGCGGATTTAACAAATAATGCCCACTTGATCTCCTTCGTTGGAAACTACAGGCTTGTGTGTTTTAAATTAGATTCAGGTCAGCGCGATTCTATACTGTCCATTTCAGGTTTTTGTACCCACAAATGCCTTTTAGGTAATTTAATCAGATGAAAGGCAGACCCGTTCACCTCTCCCGAAATTATAAACCGGTGATAATCATTCACATCTACATCAGTTCAAACTAAAGCCAAGGATGAAAGGAAATCAAAGGGGGAGAGGCATATTCGTTGCATTAAACAATAAGAAAATCTGCTTAGTTTAGTGATTTTGTCAGTTTTTGTACTGTCCCAAGGGGAGGCGTAGGTAATTACTAGTACTTTGAAACAAGGAATGTACTTGAAAAAGAATAATCCTTCAGACGTGCGACGAGCTTAGACCAAACATTAAAGAAAAATTTCAGTTCGGATACTTTTTGATGAGAAGATGCCTATCTAGTATAAACTAGTTAACTTTTCAAATTCAAGTTCTGCTCGTTATCTAAAGGCTGAGATATGAATTACATAACTGCATACCGGAAAGCATAGAATGTGGTCTCTGATACGTGTTAGATTATCTGTTTATCAAACCCTACTAAAACATTACAAGCTACAAGAAATCACTGTGTTATGGGAAAACTCTAAACGTCTCGTAACGAATATATATTTCTTTTTATTTTGAGTTGAATATCCAAGTTCTACTACACGTACAATGGAACACACATAAGAACTAAGAAGTACAGTACAACCATATTTACAAGCAAGAATAAATATGAAATTTGTTCTTCCAAGTATTTTTGTGTGAAGGTCAAACTCAAAGAAACCAATCTGCCTCAAGCCTAACAGTAACACGTAATAAAAACCCGTCAGGTGCTTAAAGCATCAAAACTCTTGTATAAAATATCTCTAAAACAATAAAATTACACCAATTACAGTGCCTTGACCTAATATTAACACACATACACACAAAAGAGAGACTGAGAGAGAATCGCAAAAGTAATTAAAGCAAGGTTAATTATATGAATAAAATTTCTCAGACGGTCATTTCACGAAGTAAGTCTAGCTCACTGTTTTCAATTTGGAACAGTAAATTATTAGTTTCCTGTGGTTACACTTCTCCAGTGCTTTCAGAATGTTTTTACACTATGCATTGTTGAAGGAGGAATGTCACTATCTGAGTTCAAGCAATCAGAAGCGAAGAATACCTGTAATATACGTTTCAACATCCATTTAAATGTCTTGAATAGAGTAAGGCAAAGAACATAAAGTGGGCAGATTTTCACGTTCTCGAAGGACACAATAAACAAAGGTTGAAGATTTTTTTTTAAGAGAGACAGAGAGAGAGAGAGAGAGAGAGAGAGACGGGGGACAAATAACAGAAGTTATATTTGTGGCAAACGGCAATAAAGCAAAGGCGAAGCGTCCTTATAAGAATTGTAATCATTTAAACATTCTGAAATAAAAGTAAATTTTATTTGTAGAGTTGTTAGTAATATTGTTGTCTTTCTTGTATTCCGCTTTTCTTTCTTGTCCATTATTCCACTGGCAATGCTGCCATTTTAGTAGCGATGGCCAAACGGATCCGGATATCTGATATCCAGATCCGAGTTTCGGATATCCGGATCTCTGATATCTGGAACATGGACACATCATGAGTGTTTCCTAATTCGTACGTATTTTGGGGGATTTTTTTTTTTCGGCTACCAAACGATGTCTTATTTTGGTTTCTTTTATTCTTCATTTTGGAGTGTTTTGAGGGCAGAGAGAGAAAGCAGGTTCATGGAAAGAGAAGAAATTGCTGGGTTATTCATGGATTGTAAGAGTAGTACTATTGAAACCAGTCATATAATTTGTTACTAATACATATATTGGGGTGACAAAAGAAAAACAAATAATCGACAGTACCTTCTTGTCTCTTCAAACCCCACCCTCCCCATCACCAACCGTGACTACCCTTTGCCCTGTGACGTGGCTATCAGTCACTACGAACAAAAACATGTTCTCCTCCCTTCCTGGGTTATTCATGGATTGTAAGAGTAGCACTATTGAAACCAGTCATATAATTTGTTACTAATACATATATTGGGGTGACAAAAGGAAAACAAATAATCGACAGCACCTTCTTGTCTCTTCAAACCCCACCCTCCCCATCACCAACCGTGACTACCCTTTGCCCTGTGACGTGGCTATCAGTCACTACGAACAAAAACATGTTCTCCTCCCTTCCCTTTTAAGCATGCAGCAACGTAAAAAAAATACGGAACTCCTTTCCCATATTAATTTGCTTTTGAGAAATAAAGCATGTATTTTAGAAAAAAATAAAGGACGTTAAAAAAAATGTTTCTATCAGCTAACATTGGTCAAGAAAACAATAACAATCAAATACACAACTATCTCTATAAAATATATGTTTCAAGTTTCAGATAGATTGAATTAAATTGGCTTTATTTATGATACATTATTAAAGGCATTGGTCAATACTTTTCCCATCCTCTGCCTACCTAATCCCGGCCTCTCTCTATCTATCTATCTCCGGAAGAAGAAGAAAAGGGAGGAAAGGGAAAAACAGTGAGAAAGAAAAAAAAATGAAGTGAGAAAGATGTCGGCCAGGGCCTATGCTGAAGGTACCATCCAGGTATTTGCCTGGTGTGACGGGAAAATCCCTGGAAACCTGTCAGGATAGTCGGCCGCTGGGATAGAACCCACGACCTCTCGAATGCTACAACAACACTCGACCACTGAGCTACGACGACTCGGTATAATAATAACGAAATCGAATACTGGGTCTTTGAATCTGCGATCGAAATCACACGAATCTATTAGGCCGGATGTCCGAAACCCCGAAGATTCGTATTTCGGATCCGGATATCCGAAACTCAAATTCGGATCTAGCCATCGCTGCATTTTAGTTGGGAATCGCCACCGAAGTATCAAGAAGTCGTTCTAATCACAAGAATTTGTTGTTGCGAGTAAACGGAAATTTAGTGACAATCAGCACGCAACAATATCTGCTAATATGAAAGTTCTTCACTAAATAACTGAGTAAATATCGCTCTCCGGCAATAATACTGTCACAACTTTTTTTTTTTTAATCGCAATAGAAGGTTTTGATGATTTTGTAGAATGGTAACAGGATACTGCTTGAACAGCTTTCCATTTCAGAGTTTCTCTTGTTGACCAAAATCACTATTATGAGATTGTGTCAACCAAAAGTAGCGCCAAGATGAGAACGGATACAAATATTAAGTGGGGTTGTGGAATACTGATAATATCGCTCTCGCGTGGCTTGTAAAAGAGATATGGTTATGAGTGTAGATACTGCCGGATAGAGTGTAGTATCAGGAGTCCGAATTCGTAAATAAATAAAAATCGACAAATTTTGAGTTGTGACAGTATTATTGCCGAAGTGCGATTTTTTTTTTTTCATTATCGTTTGAAGCTTAGCTATATTAAAAGAAAAATCTTTGTCCCTGCTTTAAAGACGTGGAAGAACAGAAGAACAATGTACAAGAAATTCAAGAAGAGACATGAATGTAATGATCAACTGATAAGGTCAAACGAAGAAACAAACTGAGAACTAAGAAAGAGGAGAAAAGAAATAATAAGCAGCAGCATGGTCGCACTGGAAGAATGGCGTCCAACGTACGACAATATTTTGGCGTCCCATTGCCTGTTCCACATCAAAAGTTATTCACAACAGGAGTTTGCCAGGGTTCTGAAACTGGAATTATGTGGGCTGCAAGTGGAAACTGTTGCGGTAAGTATAAAACTTCTTGGGTTATTATAGTTTAATATAATGCGGACAATTTTCAAATCAATGGTGTAGGGAGAAATTGGCAGGGTGTAAGCGGGGTGAGAAAATCTTCGTGCCCATGAAATAAAATGAACAGGTGCATTTCCAGATCCTTCCTTCTCCCTGTTCAGCTCTTAATTTTAGATTTAGTTCAGTCGGAAAGCGAAGTGAACCCGTTTTAGTTTCCCTGTTCCTAAGACAGCAAATAACACCCCCGCTCCCTCCCCATGGCCTCGATTGATCACAAATTGAGTCGCTTACGTTTTATGTACCAAGTTTTGATTACTGCTTTTGCCTTCGAATGAAAACTGCATTTGGTAAGGAAATACATACACTGTATCTATATATATTTATTAATATTCAGACGTTATGGTGGCTCCTCACTTCGGTGTCCAGTGCCGGGGAATCACTCGCACCACCCTAAATCCGGCCCAGGTAAAAGTTCTACTAACGTAATGAAAAACTATAGTTCTTTAAAATGCCTTTTTCGTATTCACACTTGAATAATGAGCATAAAACAAAAAGAGGAACAACTTACGATATTGCGTCTTACAATATGGGGAAACGAACATCAACCCTATATCAATACTTAAAATATACTTACAAAGCTTATACACTTGACTTTATCACACAGTAAGCGGTCTATTAACACCTTTCTCGGACGAAACACGAATCAACCCCTATCAGTTCATAATAAGTACCAGAAGGCCAAGAGATTCTTTCTACATCTTTCGCCAATCATGTCATCATCTTCTACATCTTCCGCCAAACAAGGCCTCAATACCAATATTTAACTGTTTTCACACTTTACAAAATCTACGAAACAAGATACTCTAATCTTAAAAAATAATACAGAAATGGGGAAAAACGTTATTCGTATCAAAACTCTTTACATCATCAAATGGATGCGAAATATTGCCTTCTAAGCGAAGATACTCTTCCCAAATACAGAAATCAAACTCAATTTATGCAATATAAGCTGGACTGGCATGAATAAATAAATGGCCTAAGCAAATCATAAAAATGAGCAATGACGTCCTCATCGGAGAAGAGTTGCTCAGGACCTCAGTCTAGGTATTAGCCCGGTACTCACCAGGTGAAAAAGAAAAATATTTTTGGAAACCTTATTCACAATAGACGGCAACAGGACTCGAATCTGCGCCGCCTTCGAAGTGCTGATCTATATAGTTCACGATAGTCACAAGCAAGGTATATAAATTTGTCCTACAAAAAAAAAACTTCCTGTGACATTCACGCAAGATGAATCGGCTAGTTACGCAACCTACAGGTGATTTAACAATTTCTGGAACCAACGCAGAGCACCCATGCCAAGTAGCATTCATTGAAAATTCCACACAGTGTGGTGAGAATACACCGACAACAAAAGGGGAGTGGGGATAGGAAAACTAGCGTTCGTGTTAATATGTGTCAGTGTCACCTTGAGCCTGGTCATATGGAAGACTTAAGGATGATTTTCGTCTGTACTATCGAATCAGCTGCTTCTCGAGTTTGGGAGCATGCCAACTTCACCTGACCCGACGGTCGATAAAGTCTCGTACAGACAACGAAATATTTCGTGTTGACTAAGCTTAGACGTTTGACAACTTGAAGCTACAGACTATTCATCCGCATAACTTGTAATAATAATACTAATACACTAATATCGGCAGTGCTCCAAATGGGACGATATACGCCGGTATAATATACTGGTTCTTCTATTTATTTTTAATTTTATACCGGCACTTCTTGACTAAAATATAATAATACAGGCATGCATACTTATATAGAAATAACAAATACAGTGGACCCTCTGCAATTCGAACTCGGATGATTCTAATTATTGTGTAATTGAAACAATAGTTTATTCCCCTCGAAATTCCTATTGAAACCAATGTTACAAATTTATAGGAAAGGAAATATTCCTGAATTCCAATGTCTGAAACATTTACTCCACGATCTTTAGTGATAGTCAGATAGCGAACAAAAGAATACAGTTTCAACTGATCTACAGTAGGGATGTCAATCCGCTCGGCTCGAGCGGCGAGTCTAACGCCCGAGTCAAGTCGTCCCTCGAGCTCGACTCACTATAACCGAGTTGCAGCGTGAGTCTCTCTGAGCAGCGACTCGGTTCGACTCGAGCACATAGTGAGCGCCAATTCGGCTCGACTCGAGCACATAGTGAGCGCCAATTCGGCTCGACTCGAGCACATAGTGAGCGCCAATTCGGCTCGGCTCGAGCAGTTGTGACCACTGACTCGAATCGATTCGAGTAGGTACTGTGCACCGACTCGACTCGAGTCGAGCGGGTCGTTGACATCGAAATTACTAAGAAAAAAAAACTTTTTGAAGACATTCGTTTCTTAATCAATTCGTACTAAATAGTAAAAAAAACTTTTTTGTTTATGCATGACTAAAAAGAAAAGAATGAGGCGCGTCATTTCAAGAATTTAAGAAGTGACTATATGAGAGCGCGACCCACGCTTTTTAGCCCAGGAAATAAAGGAAAAAAAAGGGCAAATGTCGGGAATAATTAAGAGAAAGCTGAATTTTGGCCAGTTGTTACATCATTACTAGAGGTGCATTTTCCCAAAAGTCCCCGCCCCTTCCCCTTGTGCTTCCCTCCAATCCCCCCCGAAGTACAAATTTACTTTATATCTCCGTAACTAAGAGACATAGCGATATGATTCTTCTTTTGTTATAATTCCTAGATGACAGGCTACAAAAATGGTTATCATGCGTGTTGCGCTATTGCTAGTAGTTTTGCCGTAATTTAGCTACAAATCGCAAAATAAGGATATTTTGCTTTCAATATTTACGTTTTTTTACTGTGTAGCTTGTTTTAAACTCACAATATCAAAAACCCGTTCCAAATGGAAGTTGTTACTTGTTTCATAAGCTTTAAAATGATGTACAGATGCTTATCAGAATAATGGAAACACCTGAACGAAAG
Organism: Lepisma saccharinum; assembly: GCA_022664845.1. Taxonomy (NCBI): domain Eukaryota; kingdom Metazoa; phylum Arthropoda; class Insecta; order Zygentoma; family Lepismatidae; genus Lepisma; species Lepisma saccharinum. Next base: position 56,336 of record JAGDQP010010201.1, read on the forward strand.
TGCAACTTACCAGATTAATATGGTGTCTGGCCACCTTTCGCCTTCAGAACAGCCTTGATGCGACGTGGGATGGAGGCATAGAGGTCGTGAATGGTAGCAAGTGGAATATTACACCATTCCTCGTGCAGGGCATCGGCCAGTTCTGGGAGAGAGGATGGAGGTGGAAATCGTCGCTGGAGTCGTGTTTCCAAGATGGACCACAGATGTTCAATTATGTTGAGATCTGGGGATTGGGCGGGCCAGGGGAGGTGTTGAACT
>JAGDQP010010202.1:10060-56587 GCA_022664845.1 Lepisma saccharinum
AATAATAATAATAATAATAATAATAATAATAATAATAATAATAATAACGAACGTAGGCAAACCTTATACGTTATTGCTAATAACATAAGAAAGATCCCTGATAATGTTAATTAACACAAACACAAAAGAAATGATTCTCTGGTCTTTCACAATGAACATCTCAGAAGAGTTTTTATTAGCAGGATGACATACGTTCTGAGCCTTAAAATATGTAACACACAAAAGTTTCTTGTAAGTGCTCATTAGGATGAAGATTCAATTCCCACCCTCAATCAATGTACTAATAAATAGACCTACTAAAAAGAGGATATATATATACATCATCCAATTATTCTTAATTAAATCTAATGTAAAACTCTTTTAAGAACCGATCAACAACTTACTTAATTGGTATTAACATCTTAAACGAGTTTGTGAGCTAAGGACGAGACCAAATAGTTTTTGGTGACTACGAAACACACCACGTTCAACACAGCCCAGCGAAAATTGAACTCATGACCACGCGCACAGAAAGCGAGCGTGCTAACCTCTCGAACGAACAATGAACAAAACAGAAATGGAAAGACAACACTATCGATCGCCTTCCATAATAATATGGTTAGTTTGTGGCATAATAAATAAGAATCAAATACAAGGGTAATGGGAAGGAGGTGAAAAAACAATGAACAAGAACAACAAAAATACAATAATCAAGAAATGTGATAAATTCCTGGTTAACCACTAATACCTCGTGTTTTTTTTTTTTTTTTTTCTGAAAGAAAAATCGGTAGCTTTCCCAGTTGAAACTTCGTAACAGACGTCTATTTTTCATGAAGTTGCAAGTGGAAAATCCGCCAATTTTTCTCCTTTCATTAATTAAATAACTTACGGTGACAAAAATTGTAGTATCAATGGTTTATAGTACAGAGTAATACTGTATATAGTACAGAATTATTATTATTTTTTAAATAAACAAAAACATAGGGGAAATATGGGCAAATAAGATTGATGAAAAGTGCCCATAAATTTCCTCGCTCAGCTATAGTAATGGTCACAATCACTCAACAAGAGGGAAAGAGAAGTCTTTGGAATCAGTTAAGCAAAACTTAGGTGTACACTTAAAAAACAAAACGTCATTGGCAAAACTGAGTTAATAAAATAGTTCATTATATAATTGTTAGTTTTCATTACAATCATCCCTGTCCGCACCTACGGGCCAGCGCATCGGCTAGTATTGCATAACGGATAGAGACAATTAAAATCACTATTTCAAATTCCGCTTTAAACTGTAGCCCCTCCAATGTGAACAAAGGTGTCAGGAGAAATTGCGTTTGCTTTTTTTTTTAGATACAAAAATTAAATACAAGTGACCCGTACTATCGATTGAGGCAGAGTATGTACTGGTCAAGTTTTGGTAATTCTTTTTCTATTAGCTCTTCATGGAAGAGACCCGTATCGTTGTTAATTTTCCGAAAGAAAAACAAACGCATGTTCTACCAATATATTCCTTCTTAAAACATGCGAAACACTTCGGGAGAAGTTATTTCAATCATCAAAATTCATCTCCTCTCCCGTTAAATTCAGTACCTGCTGGAGTGACTCACTTTTTTTTTTTAAAAAAAATGCAAATATTCAGCCGTAAAATCTACAATATCTGGTTAATAATAAAACCTGGTCAGTTTCAGAACACAAGTTTCTCCCCTATACAGATTTTTTTTTTTTTAATGTGTTTTCTGATTAAATGACGTCCAAATATGCCCGGTTTTTCAAAATAAACAAGTTTTCCAAGAACTATTTAGGTATAAAATCTAAGCCAACGTCTGGCCGATAATAAAATTTGGTCAACTTCTAGAACATACAAGTATCTCAAGTTATCATACCGAAAAATCAACTTTTTCTTTCTTTTAAGTGAATTTTAAGCGTCCAACTTGGTTTCCCGTGATTGTCGCAGTGAAAGTAACAGTCCTAAGTAATTAGAAGTGTTTACTTAAAGTTGTAAACAAGTACGTACTTTGTTACTAAAGGTAGTAATCGAAGTATTGAAATTTTCGATCTTTTCTTCAAAGTTGTCCGAATTACTACTATACAACCTGCTAAAACGATAAGATAAAATGAATTTTATGGGTGGTAACAGCAGCTTACGCCCGTCCCGCTGCGAAAACGACATGGAAGTAATCTTTTGACATGATAAACTACAAAACAAATATCTATCATATAAAATAATAATGACTTATTTATGCTAATTAGTTGGTTAGATATGATTTGTTGAGAGTACACCATACCAGGTTTTAAGCTTCAATAAAACTACAGAATAATGTGAATCTTTCGGAGACAATTTTAGTGCAATTACAACCTCCAATCATAACAATTAACTACAAAATAGAGTAACTTCAGGCAAGTTGACTCAACGTGCTACTTGAATACACAAGTTTGGAACTTCCACAGAAAAGAAGACAGGAGATCAAAGAAGAATTGTATTGGCAAAAAGGGATTATTCTTAAAAATTGGATTCAAAATTTTTAATAATTATCATCAATGAACTTGAAGGAGAATCCTGGCAGAACAAAAAACAAAAAAAAAAAAAAAAACCGTCTTAAATTTCAATAAACAGCCCACACAAATATAATTACCAAAAATCTATGATTTGACCGGTACATTTCTTCTTCTTGAACTGCCTGAATTAAGATGGAACATGTGAACTACTCGATTACCCTTTGAATCCCGAAACTTAGGCAAACCAATATTTTTATTCGAGTGTGTGTGTTGGCACATTTGAAACATCTGAATTTTACGCGTGCAGAAAACAGTTTCTTTGAGTGTTTACAAAATTTAACTTTCACGGACCAAAGTTCGTAGGCTACTTCAATAATGAGTTCAATTAGATAACTTCAAGATTGTGTGCAGACACTTTGGGGACATTATTCTGTCCGAAAAGTGTCTGCACACAATCCTGCAGCTACTAGTAGCATTTCTTTTAAAACTAATTGTACTCATTATTGAAGGACGAAACGAACTTTGGTCTGCGAAAGTTAAATTTTGTTTACCTGCACTGAGTTTTGAATAACTGACGTAAAACGAAAAAGGCGGGAAAACCCACTTGGATTGAGCCTTAAAAAAAATAATATTTCTCCCCTTTTTCATTCCATGTTATGAATAGTGTTTGAACACGTGTTGAACAGAAAATTGCATGCTGCTTCGTGGAGTACTCAATCTCGTGCCGTTTATAGATTATATATATGTATATTTTTAATGTAAGCACTGTATATCAGTAGCACAAATCAGACACACAACTCATGCAAACATCAGCAAATTCAATCTTTTTTTTTTATGTCCTGCAACTCAAAATCATAAACTCTTGAAGGTTGCAGATTGTAGACAGAAGAGCAAAACTGTTTTCACTTTATTGCCACACCTCAACCTCAATTTCTATCATCTGCGCTGATCTTCTCCCGAATATATACAATTAACATTTTCTATTTCATGTTTCGAACAGAATCATGTCGTGTCCCTCTAATGCAATGCAGACGTTTGCATTTCGTGGCACGCACACTCAATTCTACAGACCTACTACGCCTCATTCAGATGTTCAGGATCATTGGTCCAAGCTGCTAAGCCTTATAATCCTGCTCTATCTGTCGAGGGTTACCTAGGTATAGATTATAATTTACAAACTGGTCAACATTTTAAGTTTGCACACACGATTTTACCTGTTTCGTCCATTTTTTTTTTTAATTATTAAATCCCGTAATATTTTAATTCACTTTTAGCGCTTGGCAGCAATGCTGCCTCTCCTTAAATCAAGTAATGAAATTTCTGACAGTTATGCTCAACATTAACTAAAGCTTGAATTTCTGATTTTATCCGAGTTGCTGAATTTAATTCCTATGATCGCTCTGTTTCTAATCATTGGAAAAAAAATCTCAACAAATGCATTTGAACAGAGAATACTCAGAACATCACTATGTTTGGCACAGAGATGGAGTGGGTCGTAGGTCAAGTGGGTCACGTTTTTAGAGTGGGTCGTAGGTCACCACGACCCATTGACACCCGCTCGACCCACCGAGACCCATTGTCTTTATTGTTTTGGCTACGACACCATTCGCTCCCCGATACAATGCTACGACTACAAATCCTCAGAAGGCGATGGCTCTTCCCAAGGAAAGGCACGGCAGGAGGAAACAACTCTGTGAGGAATTTTTGGACGAGCGGTGGAGTCTCTACCTTCTTGAGCATCCCTCCGTTTTCATTCAAAGTTAGTGATTGACACTTCAACTGGCCATGCTGCAGTGCAGGGATGGAAATTGTTGAAATCGAAAATATCGTACGCAAGCATTAAAACTACCGTATTTTGTCAAAAATTACCGCACACACTCATTCAAATAATAATAATAATAATTATTATTATTATTAAGATATACAGATGCTTATCAGAATAATGGAAACACCTGAACGAAAGTGCAACTTACCAGATTAATATGGTGTCGGGCCACCTTTCGCCTTCAGAACAGCCTTGATGCGACGTGGGATGGAGGCATAGAGGTCGTGAATGGTAGCAAGTGGAATATTACACCATTCCTCGTGCAGGGCATCGGCCAGTTCTGTGAGAGAGGATGGAGGTGGAAATCGTCGCCGGAGTCGTGTTTCCAAGATGGACCACAGATGTTCAATTATGTTGAGATCTGGGGGATTGGGCGGGCCAGGGGAGGTGTTGAATTCATCCCGATGTTCCTCAAACCACGCTGCAACAACTCCAGCTGTGTGAATGGGTGCATTATCATCCTGGAATATGGCGTGATTGTCCGGGAACAACATCCGGACCATAGGATGCAAGTGGTCTCCTAAAATTGCGACATAATCGTTGGCAGTGATGCGTCCGCGAAGTGTGACCACAGGACCCAATGAAAACCATGATATTGCGGCCCACAGCATCACCGTGCCGCCGCCATGTTTCACAGTTGGGCGGAGACACTGCAGATCATACGCTTCTTTGGGCGTTCTCCACACATAAACACGGCCCGTGGTTTGGAATAGGGTGAATGGTGACTCATCCGACCATACCACACGTTTCCAGTCGTCAACGGTCCAAGTTGCATGGTCGCGGCACCATTTGCGGCGTGCTAAAGCGTTCTGGTCCCTGATGAGAGGTTTGGCCCGTGCAACACGACCCCGTAAGTTCATGTCATGTAATTCGCGGCGGACTGTGATTGTCGAAACAGGTTGGGGGAGGTGCTGATTGAGTTCCTCCGTCACTTGCGCCGCAGTGGCACGACGGTTCCGCGTGACAATGCGCTTTAATACCCGTCGTGCCCTGTCACTGATGCTTTTCTTCCGCCCACTGTTCCGCTTCCCCGATGTGGTTTTCCCGTGTGTTGTGTAGGCCGTCATCACCTTCGACACTGTCCCTGGCGACACACCTAACACACTAGCCACTGCCGTCACACTCACTCCACATAACCGCGCACCAACAATTTGCCCTCTTTGAAACTCTGAGAGGTCTCCCATTTTACACTACCTCCGTCTGCTGCAGCCACTGCACACTCCTGTTCCACGACGTCTGACGTAGTATGGAGACCGACCTAACACACCACCACCAGCAGTCCGGCGCTGCGGTCGCCACGACACCACTGCCAACCCATACATCTGACGTGTTGCCAACTACAGGTGTTTCCATTATTCTGATAAGCATCTGTATATATCTTAAAGATATAAATTAACGAAACAAGTGTTATAGACAAACATGTAAGTATTTTTTGCAAGCCTATACATGAGGATATATACGATTACGATCCTCTTCACTATTTTACGTTCAGAAATATTCAGAATAACTACAAATGCGTAAAATCTAAGAAATTTGAAAAGTATAATTACCTAAATCCATGTAACTCATATCTGCAATATAAAACAAGATTTTCACTGAATATCATAGAAATCTACAAAATTAGTATCATAAGTAAAATAATGAAATCTCTGCTTTAACCATCGGGTCACACTTGGTCCCAAGTATAAAAACCGGGGACCGGGTCCAACAATTGACCCGGTGATCCGTTTCAGCTTTGGTGGCTACGGAATGGATGTAATCGTAGTTATATTTGATATTCATGTGGAACAGAGCAGAGGACAAATCTTCCTACGCATGATGATGAAATTTATGTATCAATGTTCCCATTGTAGTCTTACTCTCGTATTGTGAGACCGAGCGGCCGTTGCTCAGTGGTAGATACCTGTAGTTGGCTTAGCATTCGGCAAGTCCTGGGATCGATCCCGGCGACCGAACATCCCGAGGTTTTTTTTTTTCAGTTTTATCCTGTCATACCAGGCAAATGCTTGGATGGTACCTACAATATAGGCCCTGGCCGTCTACCTTCCAACATCCTCAGTGGGTCCGGTGAGTCAGTGGGCCAAATTTTCATTGACCCACGCCAACTCTGGTTTGGCACAGCATCTAAATTAATTTCATCGCCCATTTTGAGTTCAAATCATAGTTTTTAACTACTGCACCTAGCATCACGTAATTTATTATCGTGGGAAGAAAGTTCTTCATAAATATAATCCATATTAAAAGCTAAACAAAACAAACTTCAGTGAATTTCAAAGCACTAATCATTAATTTAAAACAACGACGTTCAATATTATCTTCCAAATGTGAAGCAACTAATTTCTTAAAATTATTAGCACTCAAGTCATTTTTATGGAAGTGAGTAAAGTACACAACTGGTAAACGCATCGTTGCAATAATGACAGTAAAAAAGTATTTATACACGAAAAAAAAAGGCGTCCCGTATGCTGTTAAAACGGGACAGCATTTTTCACGTTAAAAACACGGAAAATCCATTATAATACGGAACACCTGGCAACCACAGTCTATCTATTCCGTACCGAGCCGCCGTAGCTCAGTGGTAAAGCCTTGGCGTAGCATTCGTGAGGTCGTGGGTTCGATACCACCATCCGACAATCCTGACTGAGGTTTTTGCAGGGTTTTTCCTTAGTCACCAGGTAAATGGCGGGATGACACCTTGAACATAGGCTCTAGCCGACATCTTCACGAATCCTTGATCATCCCCTACCTCGGCCTGAGCCTTAGATGCCTACAGGCCATAAATAAAATTCAAATTCTGTCTGTTCGTCGACAACTTTCAACTCAAGAATTTGTAGAAATGATGGGGGATACCCGGGTAGATTTTGATTTGCATTGATCACTCTTGTGAGAATATTCTTAATTTATTAGAAGAGGAAGCCACCTTAGAATCACGTTGAGTTTCAACAAACGATTCCAGAACTCGCCACATGACGTCTCCTACTTCGTTTTGGGATCATTTTGCACCCCCCCACCCCCGCTAAGTAATTAATACCGGTAAGTGGAATGTAGATCAACAGCCTCTTTTCCTGCAAGTAGTTATAGTTTATGCATTTTTAAGTATACACGCTGACCACCTTTGGCAACGAGCCGAAAAAGTTGGGCGGTGTTCAACTCTTCCACGCCTGTTGCACCTTCGGAAATTGCTTTTCAAATCCACCAGAATACACGTATAAAAATGTATATAACTACGTTACCAAAGTCTAACAAGTAAACCTATGGATGGTTCAGAGCTTGACCACGCTTGGCAGAAGAGTAGAGGACTAGTACCATCTACCCATTACTCATTAGTATGCATTAGGTTTTCATTTCTCGCACTGTTTATAAAATAACAAAGTATTTCCACAATTTTGAATCAACTCCGCATACAAATGTCACCTCTCACAAAAATTAATTTACGACAAAATGGACTTCACCAATGTATTCGTGCGAACATTCTAGCCCAGATTGATATATTACACGACCCCCTTCCGATTTCTTTTTAAATCTGACGATTCAAGATGGCTGATTTCAAGATGGCGGCCATGATGAACGTACGCTCTAACTGATAGTGCATTCTACCAATTGTCCATTAATGTGTATTTGTTTTTTTATTCCTTTAAGTGTTTTATAAATAAACGTGTGTTTTCATACTTAGATCACACGATAAGTACTTATTTTGTTGAATCAGTTTTCTGGACGTTTCTTGATGTCTCCTATTCCTCTGCTAAATTTGGTATAAAATTAACTTTGAGCAATCGATAAGTGTACTTGTAAAATAACTTTAATGATTTCCTTCCTTGTGCTTAAAATAATTTTCTGCATTTCCTTATCGAGCTTTCCTTTTTAGTTTTTTTTCCTTATCGGACAATGATTTTTTTTTCCTTTTGATTTCCTTCTAAGGGACATTGAAATTTCCTTTATTTATAGGGTGACCAGAAATTTGTTGGCAAAAAAAAAAAGAGTATATGATATAAAGACTCGTATGCACAATACATTAGATATATGAAATTAGGTGGAATTCTGTTAATTGCGATCATTATAGCCTATAAAGCTTTCTTCTCGAAGCATGCCCAATGAACGTCAATTTCTTTAAGTTTACCACTTTCTTGAATCGTTTGCAGTTAGTTTTATACATAAATAATTCAAAATGTACTTCTCTCTTCAAGTTGCGATGAATATTCCAATCAGAAGCTGCTTCAAGTGTTCGAGAAGGTCCTGGGTTCGAACCCCGGATGGGGCATGGATGTTTGTGGTTGTGGATTTTAACTAGAACGTGACGGATAATCGTGACGGCCCGAAGTCTAGAATGGCCAATAAAAAAATAAAGTTTACCCAAGTTTATCTCTAATTATCCCCATCACATGCAGAGTTCACTTAACGTGTTTGGAACGTTACCAAATGCCATAAAAATCACTACGAAAAGTGTATACCAGGTGTGTCGGTTAATGATTCTTAATTTTTTTAAGAGATGACGCTGGAAACAAGGGTTGGTTCACAGTCTCATCTCTTATATCATTTTGTTGTTATGACAGTGCCTTTCAAAACACCAATGATGTTTAAACGTTTTCTAGTTCGCGTCATTTTGTTTTTCTTGTGGTAAACATGTCGAGTTTCGAGTCAAATCAAGAGCATTTGCGGCATGTACTACTTTACTGTTCAATCAAAAGAAAAACGCGAGTGAAAGCCTTCGTATACTTGTGGAAACTTACGATGACCATGTCTCAATGCAAGACGCTTGTGTGCGTTGGTTTAGACGATTCAAAAGTGCTGATTTCGACTTGAAAGACAAAGAACACACAGGTCAACAACAGCAACAAAAATGAAGATTCCGAATTGCAAGCATTGTTGGACGAAGACGATACGCAAACTCAATAACAAATGGCAGAGAGGTTGATTGTTGGACGTTAAACCATTTGTGATCGTCTGCATGCCATGGGAAAGATCCAGAAGACAGGAAAATGGGTACCACATCAGATAAACGACAGACGGATGGAAAAGCGAGAAACGGTGTGCGAAGTTTTGCTTTCTCGGCATGAAAGAAACACGTTTTTGCATCGGATCGTTACTGGAGACGGAAAATGGATACATTTCAATAATCCAAAACGCAGAAAACCGTGGGTTGACCCAGGACAACCATCTACATCGACCGCAAGACCGAATCGCTTTGGAAAGAAGACAATGCTGTGTATTTGGTGTATCATGAGCTTCTAAAACAGGTGAAACAGTTAACACCGTTCGTTACCGTCAACAAATGATCAATTTGAACCATGCACTGATCGAAAAGCGACCAGAATGGGCTACAAGACACGGTAAAGATATTTTGCAGCACAACAACGTCCCCATCACAGAGAAATCGGTTATACATACTATTCCTGCACTTGGCTGGGAACTCTGGCCCCACCCGCCCTACTCTCCGTGATCAACACTTGTAAAGGATAGTTCTTTTATCAATCGATTTGTACACTTTCCAATAAAGCAACTGGTGATGGGCTAAAGGCAATTCCCGTGTATCTCGACTCTACCTAAATGAATAATTGACTACATACATAAGGAACATATGACACCCTAATTTATTTTAATATCCTATATTAAGCATATCATTCTACATTACATCACTATGTTCTTTGTTGGTTGCCCATCACTCCAAGTTCTTCCTTCAAATTTTCAACATATTGAGCCTTCTGTCTCTGAGAAGTGTTTTCAATTTTGAAAATGATCTCTCAATGTCCACAGAAGAAAGAGGATCATACATGAAAGAAGTATTACTGACGGGTTCATACCAACGACAAGGTTTTTAACTTACTCAAGATCCTCATTTGCACCCACTACAGGTTTACATTTGTTCTGACGCTTCCACAGTTTGTTTATTGTTTCTCACACAATGTCCATCGTTGTCACCAGTTGCTCGCCTTTCTCCTCAAGGTTCCCCATGAGGAAAATTCGTTGGGCCTCCGGTGGCCCGCCTTCATGGTTGGTGGGCCATCGGAGGCCCGCCGAGTTTTCCTCATGGGGTTTATTATTGCTTCTGGCAACGTAGCGTAGTATGCGTGAGCTGTCTGGTCATTAGTCAGCGACATGTCTTAATGCCAGAGATTAAGAAAATACTGAAGAAGTGAAGGGTGACAGTAAATGGGAGGCGATACACGACTAAATAGTTAAAGAATCACCCCATGTCAATTCCCCCCCCCCTGAATTCACGACTAGGAGACAGCTTAATTCGACAAAGGCAGCGTTGCTATATTTTTGTTTGCGTTTAATGGCAAAAATAAAAATAAAAAATGGTTAAAATACATTCAAAGGCAGAAAAAAGGCATTATGTTTAGAAATAAGCACCAGAAGGGGGGGGGGGGAGGGCAAAATGAAAAACCTCTTTAAAAGCTCCCAACCATGACTAAAAATCTTACCTATTATTTTGTATGCTCATTTATTCGCAACGAAACGGAAATACATTTTGCCAAACTTCTGGGCTCTAATTTATAAACAAACAAATAACGAGTGCGAGAACACTGTTGAAGGAGGACATTCCCCGTTACTCGCTCGCCACGTTATTTTACTTCAGTAAACTCTATTAGAAATTATGGGCTTACGCTTCCTTGATTTCCTACAATTTTCATTTTCAGATATTCTGTCAGGCTTTCAGTTTGGGGGATGCAAAACAAAATAAGGGGTTAGCAGGGTTACATAAGAAGTGTGCAGGTTTGACGGAACATAGCATATAGTTCTTTAATTGATATTTAGGGGCCAGATACTCATTTAAGTCTAAGCCGTGACACGTTTGAGAGACTGCAAATGACAGACTCAGAACACAAGTGCCTCCTATCTAGCTAATAAACTAAATGCTATGTTCCCAGAATACTTTTTTCCGTGACTGTGCCTTCTGTTGTAATATTTCAGCTACGCTGGGCACATACGACTAGAAAATATGTTTTTTCCTTTTGTAACAAAATTTCAGACAATAGTAAATCTAGAAAACTTTAAATTTGCTCACTAGAAGCTCAGGACTAACTAGCAGTGCAATTTCTGAAAGACTTCTACCCCTTTTTAGAGGTAAAGGTCTCATGGAAGACGATAGAATCTTTTGCACTTTACAAGTCAAAGCGTGTGCCCCTTTCCCACCTCATCCCTCTAATCCATCGTTCCTGTTCACCAGCCCTCCCTCACTCCACTCCATTCCATTCTACTACTCCGTTACACTACTGTTAACTAGTCTCTCAGCATTCATTAATCTGCAAAAGATGCGGATATTATACGGATCATCGCCAAGTGTGTGCACGCGCTGTGCTTTTCCTCACTTTTGGAAAGGTTTTACGCAGAAGGTAGCAACTAGTGGCTATGCATTTCAGAATCACACCCGAAGTGGTTTAATGCCTATTGGACCTTTGGAACTACAATTTGAGATTGTTTCAAGAGTTTATTACTTAAATTCTAATTTTGGGATTTTGTCCCAGGTTTTATTTTATCGTTCCACTGTGCGACAGTCAGGCACGTATCTAGAAATGGGTTTTAGGAGGGGTCCTCGGGGGGTGGGGTACAAAGTGTGTATGAAATGATAATTATAATGGTGCCTAGAATCATACTCATTCTGAAAATAATCGTTCCCCGCCGCCGCCGTACCACTGAATACATCTGTCACCAACAGGACACCCAATTTGCTTACATCTGGAGCACAAAATATTTAATTCAAAGTAGTCCGAGTTCACCGAGGTCAAATAATTTAATGATATCTTCGTAAGTCACTAAATAATAACCCTGAATAATGCACAGTTTGAGAACATAATTACAACAGCTGCAACACCACAATGTAATTCTTCCGTTCTACGAGTTAGCCTCAGCTTTACATTAAATTCTATAATTCTCAACATTTAAATCTACAACGCTTAACGGGAATGAATAGAACTAACCTGAAATATTTTGTTCCTCCCAGTTATTTCTTAGCAGAGTAAACATGCCTTTCACCCAAACAAAAGCAGACTGCTAATCGAAAAGACCCTGCAACGTTGCTAAGGCTTCAAGTGTTAACAGCTTTGTGATAATTAGCAGAACTACAAACTCAACAAGAACGTTTTTTGATTCATAACATTATCGGTACAAGGATTTTTCTGTTTGCACTACATGTTCAATTAAATTTTTACAATAATATGTTTTCTTGTTATCGCAACTAACAGTTAAACGATGATTTGAAAAGTCTCTTAAAACTCGCTTTATTCTGCAGTATAATAATGGATTTAATAATGGTAATATCCCGCTTGGTTCCATATATTTTATCCCAATACCCTCCGGGAGAGTCACATTTAAATTTTAATGAAAATTGCTATATTAATACAGTTTGTTGCCAAATACGAATTACTCTATCCATAAACTGTTTTTTGCCGAGTCCGTATCACTGAAAGTTCATCATGGTTCCCACTGTAACAATCAGAAAAGTCTGCACATGTTTCTTCCATGTCTATACGCAAGTCTAATTGTCTTAGGCTCCTTTTATGCACTCGCGCTTTTACGCGCGTACAAGAACGCTAGCTGCAACACATTTTCTTTTTGTACCTTTTATTCACTTACAACATTTCGCGGGAGTAGGTGGGATAAAAGAAAACTAGGTAGTGTCTCCAGTGAGTTTTATACATGCGTTACGAAAATCTATGAGCAACTGGGCTAAGAACGCTCCAGTTGCTTGGTTTGTTTCTCGCGTTGTCGAGAACACGGGTGTGTGAATACGCGACAGCAGTTGCATAAAATAACCTATTTGGTCCCATTGTTTTATACAACAGGCTGCTTGAGCTTCTCCTTGTATGCGCGTAAAGCGCCACTACATAAAAGGGGCCTTAAGCCGCCACTTGTGCGCGCTATACCTGATACACTTCCCATAGATCAAGTTAGACACACTCGCTATCTCGGGACCCACTGCACAGATCAAGACTGTGCCGGCGGTTAGAGCTATTCTAGCCACAACAAATTCTAATAACACATCAACTACACAACACTTTGTGGTTCATGATATATATATTTTTTGTCACGGACAGACGGACAAAACGGAGATTATAATTTTTATTGCGTAAGGAAGCCAAAATGCAATTAGTTTCTCTACTCACCAGACAGCAGCATTTTACTAACCTGTACTGTCATCTACCGTTAGTTTCGACAACTCTATAGACTATTTTTTTTTTTTCGTAATGGACAGACTTACAAAGCGGTAACATAAGATCCCACACTGATAGAATTAACCCGTGCTATCCTATCAGAGGGACTAAACAGAGACCTTTCAAATGACACCTCAACCACCTTTCTAGTCCTAGTAGATATAGGCCTAAAGGTTCTCCGCTTTTGCTTCAGAACCCCCCCCCCCCCCACTTTATTTTTTTCTACAACGTCAATTTTCTTGAGAACTACAGGATACGTGTTTCGAACCACGTTTAAGGTTTTTTTTTTTGTTTTTTTTAAGTTCTACGTCGTGGTATAGAAAAATGCTTTACAAGCGCCATTTTGTATAATCGATGTATAAGCAGAATTCTATTATTTTGTGAAATAAAAGCAATTTCAGTTTGTCCGAAAACATTCTAGGTAACATTTTAGCGAAGACCGACTCTAATCGATTTCATCGAATAGCGAGTCTTTTGTACAAAATGTCTGTTGGTAACAACTTCAAAATATTTTCTTTAAAAATCAATTTCAACGCAGTGTATTGATCGCCTTGTAGAGTCTGTTTATGTAACAAGAAAAATAAAAGGTAATAGATTTCGTTTAATACCTTGAAAACAACGATGTTCTAATAGAGGCTTTGCTTGTAGCTATCTCATGCGCAGAGAGAGAATGAAGCCAAAAAAAGAACTCGGTATTGACTAAAGCAACGTACCTGATTGGTTAGCGAACAACTGGAGAGCTTGTTGCCATCTTTGTTAGCCGAAAACAATGTTTTTGATTGGAGTAAGTGGGCTAACTGGACGGGACTATGCTGTGACGTTTGGCTTCATATTCTTGGCAAAATTGCATATCCTCTATTAGAACATCCTTGCTTGAAAAGCAACAAAGAGAAGAAGAAAAATGTTTCATCCAATCACATTTAAGAGCTAACACACAGTCTCCAACACAAACATTACTTCTGTTGTGTTCCACTTTTATTTCGAACCCCTGATTAGAATTCCTGCCCATTCCTTAATCCTTTGAAACAAATGATGTTCCCCATTAGGTGCTACGGTCCAACATAAAAAAAAGAGAATGTCTGGATTGTCACATTCTATGGTCTAAGTATACCACAAGTCTAGGGAGGGATCACATTTCTTCTTGAGCGTGGGGTGAGAAAGTAGTGAATATTTCCTATATTATAGTGGAGTATCCAGACTGGGACCGCGGAACGCATGCGCCCCATCCAACAAAAATAATATTTTCAATAACATTATTTCAACAATTTGTCTCGGAGCAAGTTTCGATTTGTTTCCGAACAAATCTAATTTGTTTAGAAATTCCAAATTTTAAAAATACTAGTTTCATTTTCCATGATAAAACTTAGCAGTATGAGAGGGAAATATGATATATTTATACTAAAAAAAAAATAGTGGGGAAATATCGAGAAGTTTCGTGGTCTAATACTCAGAACTACGTCCCCAGTCACGAAAATCCTGGACCCGCCCCAGTATTCGCCTAATAAAATGACGAACAGAGACGATGCTAAGGGCAGATCTTGGGGTCCCATGGTCCACCTAAAACTAGATTATCCCACCTTAAATAATAATTTAGAATTTACAAAAGTGTGCAATTTAAGAATATGCAATTTGTGACCGTGACTTCTCTACACAATTATTCAGGAAATTGCACTGCAGACGACCCTCTAATATGCCACAGCCATTCTACGAATACGAACTTTCTTCAAGATAACACATCATGTAGAGTAATCTACTGTCCAAATTTAACTGACTTAGCAAAACTCCTCATTAAGGTTGAAATTTCATTTCCGTCGATGTGTATTTGTTGCAACTCCGACGCTTCGAAGAAACGTTATTGCACTAGACTTTTTCCAGACTTACGTGCGAAAGATTTCGTTGTATTTCAATATCACACATTGATTAGCAAGCAGGCGGAAGAAGTGATATGATTTAACGAAGTCGAGGAGTGAAACAGGCTGAGAAAGTCTATGAGTTTACTATACAGAATGCTCAAATTGATTTATTTAAACCTATACAAATAATAATGTCCCTTCAGGACATTTTAGTCAAACATTTCCAATTGAAGTTTGTGCAGCTTCTTAACGTGTGTGACGTCGTAAAAAAAAATGACGTCCACGCCCAGAGAATTCCATTGTTTGTTGGGGGAATAAAGTGGACTCATTGCATTCCCCTTGCATTAGAAAATGTCATTCTCCATTTCTCATGAGACAGACGAAAGGTCGCACTAAACATTATTGATTTACTTTCTAAGGAAGTGACTGTTCAAGCCTCAACCCACTCATAGAAAGCTGAAGACTACAGAGAAGGGGCCTTCAAATAGCGGACTCCGGTTTGGATCCAAATTCTTAAGCCTTTTTTTTTTTTCGGACGTCTAACGTTGAAAACTAATTTGAATTTATTTACGGCCTTTAGGCACTTATGACTCAGGCCGGGATAGAGATGGGGAAAGGATGCGGGAAGGATTTTGCCAGGGCTTAAGTTGAACGTACCATCGCGGAATTTGCATGATGTAACTGAGGCGAAACCTCAGTCAGGGTGGTCGGCTGCTTGTATAGAACCCGGGACATTCCGAATGTGAAGCCAATACTACAAAACCTTACCAAACTAAGGTCTTACTGCCCTATCTCATACGACTATCTGAACCGGAAAGGCCTTTTTATTGTGACATTACCATCAATCCGGGCCCGAATAAATTATTCCGGATGGTACTTTAAGACTCCGTGCGATACCTTCCCCATTCCCTATCCGACATGAACCAGATGCCAAAAGGCCATAAATATTTTTTTTGTTCCATTTTTCTTTTTTTAAATGGACAGCACATTTTACACACAATTAGTAGGGTCTATATTACCCTACATATTCCAATTCATTTAAAATGGGGTCGCGGTGGCTGTGATACAGCGCTCATCTCTGGTGCTTGTGGTAGTCAGTTCGATCCACATGCCATGTAGGCTTTGTGATGGACAAACACCGCGTGCGTGGGTTTTCTCGATGTTCTCCCGTTCCTTCGCACTTTCATTATTCCACCAATTGTCCCATCAGTATCCATGTGCCCTGAGCCCAAGTTGCCTAAAAAGGGCTTAAATAAGATTAAAAATTTCTAGTTAAATTCTCCACTTTTTCTGCACCCTCCTTATCTTCTCAACGCTAATTGATTTGTCATGAAAGTTAATTCAGTTTTCAGACTTCCTTTTCTATCTACTCGTCTTTAGTCTTTACTTGCACAGCTGAAAGTTTCCAGAGTCGAGTGATACTGCAATGCAAATTTAGAACACTGGAAGTAGGCGAACGAAATTAACTGTTAGGCCTTGTGTCTGGTTGGCTTCAAATACTAACTTAATTTTGTAACACAAGCGAGAATTCCAATATATATATATATATTAGAGCTCATTGGGTGTTCAAAATGTCAAATAATTATATACACGACGGACAAATATATGTAATGTATAATCGACGTGAAAACGAACTTTCAGCTCGACTTGCTTCTCAGGTTACTACTTATGATTAATATGCGATATCCCACCCTCAATAGTTGCTTCCGAACTATATTAAAAAGAAAAATATAGAATTATTTGCTTCATTATAACGTAAAGTTGGACTCTTTTCTCAAATTACTACGTATTTTCCTTCAGAACAGACACTGCCTTGTCATGTTTGAGTTACAGCTCACATCCAAGGTCTATCATTAGTGTAATGGGACCATCATTAGTGTTCTTTGTCTTGGCAAATTGAACATAGAATCAATACCAAGTTACATGTACTGGTCTTCTTGGCTCGGCTGCTAATGTCTGGTATTTCACCATTAAGTCTATTTTATATCTTCCGTTGAACTCAACTGAATTGTATTGATGGCGTTTAAATATCTTTCGCTCCGACCAGAAAAGGGTAAGAAAGATGTGGGAAAGAGGACCATAGTAGCAGGGCCAACGAGTCAAACTTTAGACCGGATCACTGGGTCTATGTTTGGGACCTGGTGACCCGATATCGACCTAGTAACCAAAGCAGATTTTTAATTATTTCCTTGCGTTTGAACAGGGTTTCTTTCAGGGGAAGACAGCGACCGCACCGCAGGTCGACACCTCCAAAGCACGAAATATACGACGCCGAAAATCCCAGTTCATTATAACTCCCAGACACGGTCAACTGGGTCAAGTTTAGGACTGGATCACCTATGTTAGCGTATCTGCATAGAACCATCCCGGCACTAGCCTGGTGTGAATTAGAAAGAAAAACAACATTCCGAATGATCAAACCGCTGGATATGAACCCGTGATCTTCCGAATGCCAAGCTCTACAAATTTATCAACCGAGCAATGGTCGTTCGCTTTCTCAAGAAACAACCCTACACTAATGTTTGGTGTGCGTTTGTGTGTATGAGATAAGACTTGAGATGTCATAAAAAGGTATCTCCCACATCATCATAAAAAGAGTGTCTGTTCTCCTAGTGTTATAAGAAGATATCACTTTGTCTTTGCTATTTACGCTGTCAAGGGATGGTACTAGATTAGCCCGGCCTACATTTTCTGAGTCAAATTCCCAAACGATTCATTTCCTTCCGTTCTTGAGAATCGTGAAAGGAGCTGTCTATAGTTTCGTTGTTTAGAAGAATCCATTACATTTTATCTTTTGGCAAAAATAAGGGCACACAGTACAAAATCGTTAACTTGCTGAATGGAAGATACAATTCCCTTTTTCTTCTAAAGAGGAAACTCATTACAACAACTATTGTTCAGAGCAAAAAACAAGACTATTGTTGTTAATTACTTGAACTGTCGTCCACAAAATGCGGAAAGATGACAACGTATGGGGAAATGCCGTCCTAATTGAGTTAAAAAAAGAGAGGCAAAGAACTCGGTATAGGGATACCAGACGCCCGCCTTTTGCTGGGCATGTCCTTTTTAACTCAAGGTTCTCCAACCGGTCGCTTTTGTTTAAAAGTTGGAAAATATCCGGCTTTCTGAACTCGGCGAAACAAAACCCATAAGTTAAATACTTTGTATTCGTATCAAATATTGGTAAAAGCTTTTAACATTAGTACTTTTTTTTTTTTTCATAATGCTGCTGAATATTGCCTTACCCCTTTTCTCGCCTTTTAAACAGGCATTTTGCCGAAGGTGTATTTCCTTATTCTTGGAAGCAGGCTAAAATTGTACCCATTCTGAAATCTGGAGATAAGATCCATGTCTCTTCATACAGACCCATTTCTCTTTTATCTTTTTTGTCTGTGGTGTGTGAAAGAATCATCAAAGATAGACTTTATAATTTTGTCTCACCCTATCCAGACTCTGTTCAACATGGCTTTCTCCCTGGTAGTTCCACTCTTACCAACCTGTCCTTGTTACTCTCGGATGCTACCCAATGCCTGTGCAATAACACACAACTTGATATAAGGCTTTCGATAGAATTGATTGTAATCATCATCTTTATAAATTAACTCGCCGATTCAATATCCATGGTAACTTCCTTTCATTATTGCGAGACTATCTCACTGGTCACGAACAACATGTTCTTTCTGGATCATCATCTAATTTTGTTCCCGTTCTCTCTGGAGTACCTCAAGGTAGTGTTTTGGGCCCTCTCCATTTCCTTCTATATATGGACGATAAGATCTATATATTAGATCTTATCTATCGTCATCTAAAACCAAAATTATTATTTTTGCTGACGACTGTAAATTATTTCGAGAAATAATTACAGGATATTGCTGATTTCCAAAATTCCATCTCTGACCTCTTCGACTGGTGTAATGCGTGGAACTTGAAAATAAATCCCTCAAAATCATCTTTTCTTGCTATTTCTTTAAAGAGGAATCAAATCCCATCTGCCTATATCATTGAAGATAATCCTATCGCTAAAGTTTCTTCTCAAAAGGACCTTGGAGTGGTATTTGACGAAAACCTTCTGTTTACTGATCATGTGACCTCTGTAACTAAATCCTATGCGCTTGCTTGGTCTTCTCTATACATTTATTAAAATTAAGGACCTTCATTAATTATGTTCTATAAATCTCCTCTACGACTGAATATTGCTCCCTAATTTGGAACATGGCTAGTATTTCTAATCTATCTCATATTGATTCTGTTCTTAACTTTTTCTTGCTATAGTCAAAAGAAGAATTCCATCAGTACGTAGCTTAAGCAAACCCGAATTATTATCCGTTCTTGGTCTCCAAGTCCCCTATTCTCGTCGCAAGCTGGCAGATTTGAGGTACTTATACAACATACTAAAGGGGAATCTTAGAACTGGAGAGTTGATATCTAAATTTAACTTCCGTGTTTCCTTGCGAATAACCTCCTTCATTGTACCACGCCTAGGCTAAGTATACTGCAGCGCTCCTTATTCCATAGACTAGTAATTATGTACAATAACCTTCATTCAAATATTGATATTTTCGGATCTGAAAACACTTTCCATCGAACGCTAAATACAAATATCGGAGTCATTCCTCTTGTGTAGTATAATCATGTTATTCACAGGGCGTATAGCACAGGGGATAGCATTACCCCCCCTTTTTTTACTGTTTACCGTGTTTTCGGTGATTACATCACATTGGAGAAAAAAGTGTTACTGTACGCCGCCTCAGTCAGTGAGTCCTAGCAGTAAAATACAACTTTTATTTAGAATTTAGCAAAAGTGACATCCTCGGAAATTTGGAATTTTTGAATTTAATTGTTCAAGACTTTTAGGCAACTTTGGTTCAGGCAAGAGGGATGGCAGAGTGAATTGGTGGAACGAAGGAAGTGCGAGGAAACGTGAGAACCATAAGAAAACCCACGCACACGGATGAGCAGGGATCGAACCGACGACCTCTAGCACCAGAGGTGAGCGCTCTACCATTGAGTCACCGCGGTTCTCAGAAATTTTGAGATCAAACCTTCAGACTGACTACAGTAATCCAAATTCAACGCCCATTTACAAGTAGCATACACGACACAAAGGACAGATCGAAGCCATAAGTACTTGTACCTATTTTCAAAAAATAATCAGTAAAAAGAAATTAATTTACCTACTTACTACCTTCGAACCAGGGGGAGCACGAACTTTGAACTTTACTTATGGCCTTTACGCATCTAAGGCTCAGGCCGGGATAGGAAAGGGGGAAGGATTCGGGAAGGTGTCGGCCAGGGCCTACGCTGAAGCTGCCATCCCGACATTTGCCTGGTGTGACTGAGGAAAAACCCTGGGAAACTGGGATCGAACCCAGGACCTCCCGAATGCTACGCCAACGCTCTACCACTGAGCTACGGCGGCTCGGTCAAGGGAGCACGAAAAATGATACGGACCCGCCTGGAAGAAATGGGCCACTTGTACAGAACATACTTATCAATGACAGTCAAGTCATTTCGCCAGCCCCTCTTGTGGGTGGTGTTTACCCCCCTTCCCAAGTCTCGACAACACCTCAACTTTAAAACTTTTGCTGTGAAAAATGGATAGAAACCATTCAAAACTTCACTTACACCCTACCAATTTTGTTTTTACGCCCCCCAAACTGAAAATCCTGACGGAAACCCTGTCAATGAATAACTAAATCAACTTAAAAATATTGGAGCAGGTAAAAGGATAACTGTTAATGTATCAAAATGTTGATGTTATATTAACTCTGGGAACTACGGTAAGGTTGTAGTTATTGAACAAATTAATCATTTATAGATATTATGCAACTAAGCCAAGATATATGAAATGATGTTCAGTAACTATGTACTTGTTTTTAACAGTAGTTATACATAGAGGAGTCGCCGTGGCTCAGGTGGTAGCGCGTCTGACTACGGATCGGGCGGCCCAGTTTTCCCATGCCTAGCACTCTGAGGTACACTCAGCCTCCTACCAAATTGAGTACCAGTGTTATTGGTATTTCTGAAGTATGAACACCTTGGGAGCTGAAGGCAGTCGAGCGTGGAACTGACCACCCCATCTCAGCTCGTGGCGTAGGTCGAGAATATGTGGAGCGCTACCTGCACAACCATCCGCAGTTCACGGCGCATGCGCATCGCACAGGGATAGCTAACTAGCTTTTACTTGTACATAGAACTCTAATGATACTGAACCATGCGACGGGGTTTTCGGGATGTGAAAGTATTAATGATTTCTGTGTCATCAATGGATGTGACCTTTTACATATACTCCTGAGTTCACTCAGTCTGTCTTGAGTAACAGAATTTCTTATATGACTTTTATTAAGTTTTAACTTTAGAAAAGAGCGCGAAGAAACAGTAATAAGAGGAGTTAGAAACAGGCAGAACGCTAGCAGATTGCTCTCCTACCTTTTGATGATGGCCAATGCAAGCTCCTGAAAGCCTTGGTCGGGCCTTAACGTTACGCCACTGCTTCGAAAATAGAAAATTATCATATTAATTTCAATTCCAAATCCAGACTGTTGATAAACCATACGGTCCACATGCACTCGATTAGTCGTCGAACGCAACTTCATAGAACTATACAGATTAATATTGGTGCTAAAGACTGTTAAAAACCAGTACGATAACAGAACTGTTCTGTTCGCGGTGTTAAATCTCCATATGCCAAATAATAATAATAATAATAATAATAATAATAATAAAGTATCTTTTATAACACATGTGTCATAAAAAAATAACAAAGAATAACGCTGTCTTAACAAACTACTTTGAAATGAATGGAGAAGGCTTAGCGTAACTTAAAGAACCTACCGTTTTCACCAGAACACAGCCTGCAAACAACACTTCTGTTCTGTTAAGCATGACACTGCGATGATAGTAAAAACGTGCTTTTGATTAAAAGCAATAAAATTTTGCGATAAGAGAAAAGGAAAACAGCTTTCTTGAGTAAATGGTTCTTGACTTTTGCCGACTTGCTCTAACTGGTTCTATCTAATTTCTGTACTTTTCCTTTCATGTGTATGTACAGATTAAGGAGTGTCAAAAGATAACGCCTGGATATTGCTTCGTAAGATATTAGTGGATAAGTATATATTCTGGATCAGTTCCGTAGATGTACGCTTTACTCAAAGATGGTTGCGAGCGATGAAAGTTCAATGTGAAGGTCAAATGAAAATCAGATTACAACGACAACTGTAATACATTCCCGTTTGATATACTTAATCCATAGTACATATCTTTCTATTAAGATAAGATAAAATGAATTTTAAGGGCGGTAACAGCACTATGGCTTACGCCCGTTCCGATACGGGGACTACCAAGACGACAGTAAATATGGGCCGTTCGTACCTGCGTGTACGTAATTGCGAGTGTTTGAAAATAAGGGTTTAAGATATACGGGCCGAAACGACTGGAGAAGACTGCATAATGAACTTCACGGACTGTACCACTCCCCCGATGCTGAATAATAATGAAATCACGACGACTAAGATGGGAGAAAAACGAAGACTATATTCCATCTTGGATGGAAAGATTGCTCGAAAGAGCGAGACGACGTTGGGAGAACAATATTAGAAGGGTTCTTCTAGAAGTCAGTTTTTATGGAAACTTGCTTCGTCTCGCCCAGAATAGAATCCCATGGCGAACGTTTGTTTCTGCTACGTTGAACTTGCGAATTCCGCGATCTATAAAGTAAGTAAGTAATTGAGTATCAGCACAGCACGTTACTTTCTAAGTAAAATAAGCGAAAAAAAATGACAATTTGAGACAGTTTCACGTTACAACCCACAGATGGCATTGAAACCCATAAATTTCAAATTCAGGTCACTTTCTTGAAGAAGAGATCGAATCTCTACAGCACTTCATCTACTCATGGAATCACGTTGTCTTTATCACTCTCGTAAATTCTTGCTGAGCACACCATGATGGCGGACTGGCGTTGTGACGTTCGTAGGCATTTATTATTGCCTATCATCTTATTCTATTAATCTTGGAAAGCTTTAATGGCGTCACTCGTGAGCTAACCTCTTCTATAAACCCTGAGCTCTTAGCAGTTTGGAGTAGAGATGGTCGGAACGGTTCTCTTCGCGGAGCGGTTCCACGCAGTTATACTTGTAGGGGAGGAACCGTTCCAAAGAACGGTACTATGGAACGGTTTTGCTATTCGAAAGTTTGCATACAGAAAAAAAAACAAATGTAAAAGAGTATATATACACGTTGTAACTTGATACATGAATTAATAAATATTATGGCACAACAAAACTAAAATAAATTTCGTTCGAAATATTTTCTATTCTCTTATGCACTTTGAATTTCATTTAATAGTACGTTCCAAGGCTATCTGCTTTCGCTAGAGGGATTCCAAGGCAAACTGAAAGTTTGCTAAACGTATTTTCTTTAAATTGGATATTGTAATTACTTTAATTACAATGTAATTATTGTAATTGTAAAATTAGTTTAATAGTCATATACAATATGTCTGCCTGTACTTAAACTAAAAAATAAAAGAAAACAATCCAAATATGATTAATTTTCTCTCTTCTCTGATTCACCTACATATCTGAATTTCCGAAAAAAACAAACAAAAAAAAACGTGAAAACTTTCCTTCTCTGTTCTAAGATCTACGAAAAAGTTTATAATTTATTTCTTTGCTTTGGTTACACACACAACGAATGAAACAGTTCTTCCGGAAACGTTCATTTATGCCTTCCGGAAACGTTCAGTTGCCATGGTTAACGTTAACACGAGTTAATTTTAGTAATGTAAACGGTAGTTACCGTTAACGCGGATTTCAAATTTAACTAGCGTCAACTTACGACGTTTATCTTCTTACCTTAGTAATCTAAATGCAAGATGGCCGTTCAGCGCTGCTCACTTCGTGAGTTTATTTCTTTCTTTATCGAAATATATAGTGTAATAGTGGTGCGTACTACTTTTAAAATATAAAAGAATGATGGCAGAACTAATCTACAAAATGTGACGCTACAATCAATTCATTTGTGTTCATTTTTTACAATTTAATCCTCTCCCGTGTAACAAGCAGATTCTTTACTCAACCACGGAAACCTCAACCGGTTTCTTTACAGACAATGGTAGCACAAGCACGATAACCAAGAAGTTCGGTAGTCTGAACGCAAGTTAGTTTTAACCATAAGTTTTACCATCGTAAAATGTTAGTAATCTAAACAAGGCATTACTATCTGTAGGAACAGTTCCTCTGGGTTAACCTCTCCTAGTTCGGAGATCTAGAAATAAGTAGATAGCCAATTAGAGAGAGATTCGATCGATCAAAACAATAATAATAAATGTGGCAACGCCATAAGAATACGAGTACTAGTTCGTGTGCTGATGTTAGATCACAGTAGAAGCAGAACTAATCTCTTCTAATTTAAACTAATCTCTTTAGATTAGCGGTATGCCTTATGAATCATTATTGCAACACAGAGAGCCAGCCGCTGCAACTTATTGGCCATCACTGTCCTACGAGTTTGACAAATTTCCTCTACACGAAATAATAGAAGACAAAATTCTATAACGTCTAACCCGTAATCTTGAGTATCGTGTTCATATAAGCAGGTAACCACTTTGTCTTCAATACACCAGAGAGAGATACTAAAAACGTGAACGCAATGATGAATTAGGTTTGTATGTAGTAGTGGAAAGAAGTATCTTACAATGGGAGAGATTTTAACAAAAACAGAATCAATGTTTAAAAGTTTACTTGGTGAAGTCATATTGCGATGACGGAGCAGTGTTTCATTTTTGATTCAACAAAAGCCTCTAAGCACAAAGGGATTACGACTCCAATGAATAAAACAATAAATACAGTATTTGTGCTATTTAGGAGAATGGTTATATGTGTGTGTGTGCGCAAGAGAGAGATGGACAAAGACAAATTAAGTAAATTAGACGAAAGGAGAAAGAGTAAGCAAGGAGAGAAATAACGAAAGAGGACAGGAAAGATAGACAAACAAAGAAAGATAGATAGACAACCAACAAAAAATATAAAAACAGAAAAAATAGAGATAAACAGAAAAAAGATACAGGAAAAAAGAAAAATGATACAAACAGAACAAAATGATACAGGAAAAAAGAACAAAAAAAAAAGATACAGAGAAACAGGAAAAAGATACAAACAGATAAAATATCGACAAACAGAAAAAAGATATAGACCAACAGAAAGCAAGAGAGACAAACAGAAAGAGAAAAGCAGAAATAAAGATAAACAGAAAGAAACAAACAAACAAAGGAAGAGAGGAAGAACGGATCGACAAAGATAAACACATTAAACTGAAACAACGGTAGACAAATAAAATGACAGACAAAAAAGACAGACGAAGGGAAAGAAACATAGATAGGTAGGCAAAGAAAGATAGATAAAGGATGGAAGGCAAACAGAAAGAAAAATACATAGAGAAAAAGTTCAAGGAAGACGAAAAGAAAGACATGTAGACAAGTAAAAAGAAAAAGAAAGCGAGCAAGGGAATGGGAAAGAAGTCTTCTGTGCCAAATCGTGTCGATTGAGTTCGTATTGTCTGGGGGTTAAAATAAAATGAAGCCAAGATGCCGGAGATTCCTGTTATAAATTCTGTGGGATGTTCTTTTTTCAGAAGCTGTAAATACGGATCAGTGCACAGCGAAATGTCAGTACGAGTCTTCGCTTTCTTTGTTCAGAGACGTCTGCTTGCTCTGATTAACACACGTTGTCTTCATATATTGTTTTGAAAGAAGGCATAATTAAAATTACAGCCTACGCACAAACGTACACACTAAACAAAATTAAGTAAAACATAAAAAGAACCACGTGGGCCAGTGGTTACGGATGCGGACTTCAGAACAGCACGCGGAAGAGAGACATTCAAAGCTTGCTGCCGGACACACTGGCTTATGTCTTTAAAGGTATTCCCTCAATTTCGCTAGAAGAATGTCTTGATAATATCTATATAAAATTTTGTGTTAACGCTTTTAAGATTAATTTATTGTTTTTCATAAAAGACGCTAGTATTATTACATTACAAACTGCTGAACTGTTCCGGAGTAATACAATCTATTTTATTTATTTATTTTTTAAACATTTTACAACTTTGGAAAAGAAAGGATTTTGTCACTTCATCCCCTGTGGTTTGGGCTTTGCATAAACATTGTGCTTTTCAATATATGTGAAATGCATTGTGAACGTTCAAGAATCACTCCATTATGAAAATTCATTTACACTGTAGTTGAAGACTATTTGATAGATAATCAATCATCTTCAAATTCGGGTGATTTTGTTTTATATTTTTAAAAGATTACGTTGATACAGAGTGGCCGTTCCTTAGTTGTTAGAGCGTTGGCTTCGCATTTGAAAGGACGTTGTGTCGTACCCAATTACACCCAAAATAATGGCGAGATTGTACTTTAAAACTTACCCTCGCCGACTTCCAAATTCTCTCCCCTACTCTGTCCCGACCTGAGCATAAGATTCCTGAAGGCCATAAATAAAATTCAGCAGTTCAACTGCCGGTAAATTCGTTTCGACAAAATATTCATTTACTGTTAGGCAATACAATACACAACACGCTGCATAACTTCAGGGATAACTCCACAGTAACAACTTTTTTTTTTATTCATGAGAGAAATTATATGTATATGTTAATTTGCATATTTTATTTTCTCCTATAAGAGATGGTGTATTGCGACATGTTGAATGATCTCCCGTATACCAAAATTAATTTCAATGTATTGTGGCAAATAAAATTCAAGTCCAGGATTACTTTCCTAATTAAATAAGTTAGAGCTATGATTCGTAAAGGCTCCGGTCCCTTGATAGCATTTTAGACACGTAACCATGAATTTTTATGCAATACCTCGGCTTAATACACCACTGTCCCCCCCGCTCCTTAAGAAACTTACTTTTGCATATACACACAATTGCTCGCTAGTATATTTTGTCTTTCCCGTTAGAGAAACGCTTATCATAAACTATTAAGAAATTTTAATGAAAGTATACGGGAGGCAAGGCCCCAACAACTTTCCTTTGTTCCTGCACGTACACTTTGACTGCTTTAAAATTACAACGTTTCTTCAAAGTCTCTAGCATAATTACCAAGCGAACTACAGCTACGGGGCCATCTAGTGGTAGATCTGGAAACTAAATAATCTGGTTAGGAAGATAGTACCCAGGCTATTTTGCAGATGGAGCCTGAGTCACTCCACCAATCACGAATTTTTGGACACGGACATCATCCACATTTCCTCCTATATATCACCCACTACTATAGGATCTACATTTGGTTCATTTCTTCCAGCCTTTTGACACACCCTGCACTTTATTTCCTAGGCACACATCACATGGCGCTTAATGTTTATTTGCGCTTATAATAGCAAGAAGAAATACTGATCACTCACATAGAAATGAAACGATTTACTGTGCTTGAGAGTTTAATTATTTATACCCCTATCACTGACAACCAGAATGAGTTTTAGTGCGTTTAATACAAACAGCAGACAAACTGTTAAAAATAGACATCTTCTTCGTGGGCCATGAGCCAGGAATGACGTTCGAGCATCGTTTATAATATCGAAAGCGATTTCAAAAAACGTTTAAGTAACTTACCAGTATTGGTATGTCCTTTCCACTTGCACTGAATAAGTCTTACTTATTCAAGTAACAGAAAAAACACAAACAACTTGGACAAGTTAACCTCACGCAAACTTGAATTTCATAAATTCTACATTTCTGGCCTTTACAACGCCCTTAGACCCTATGAGGGATGAAGTCCTTCGGCGAGGACTTAGCTGTGATATCGAAGCGCTTCTATTGAAGTAATATGTATTTATCTGGTAGAACTGAGGAAAATTAAAACGTAAGTCAAGATGGGCGTCATGAGAGGGACTCAAAGCTGTGCCGCCTCCCCAATCTTCATTCGACGTCAGTAACCATAACGATTAGACTACGGGAGCTGGCCTTACTATTATAAGCTCTGTTCCTGCTTTGGTCTAATTAAGTACCTCCGTTACGTTACTTTCATACATCTCGGGCTTCATTATTCTCCATGGCGACGACTTTACAGCGGTTAGACATAGGTCACATTACACTTCAGTAGACTGTCTTTAGTTCATTGATTGGTGTATGAGTATGGATATATAGCGTATTTTAAAACTCAACCGAGGGATGATATTACACCAAATAATAAAGGAAAAAATTACCAGTCAACCAGATGGAAATTCGGCTGCGTTTTGGGGCCACAGGTTGGCCAGTGCGTGAGAAAATGGATTTTAGAGCTTCATACCTCTAACACCACGAACAATAGAGCAGCTGCGTCATGGTACTAACAGACTTATCTACAAATGCATATTTCGAAATTCCGTAATGTACGCGCAAGGGATTCCCCAAAGGAAATGGGAATTCCCAGAAAATCTCCGTAGTAAAGATGGGTCGGAATGAGAATCAATAGGACGGCCAACCATAATTCGTTAGCGCCAAGTCGATATCTCAAGCAGATTCAATGTGCTAAACGATTTTATAAGAAGATACGTGGTTGGCTGGTTGCATAACAATCAGGGAAAAGTAGTTTCACCAAACGTTTTTATCATCAAAGAGACTAAATATAACTGCATGGTTGGAACACTGGTGATGTCATTTACTCACACGGAAAGTCGTTTAATTCATACTGAATGAGTAAGAAAAATTCCGGGAATTTTTAATTTGAATTTAATTTTTAAGGCCTTTAGGAAACTTTGCCTTAGGTCGGATGGATGATGGGAGAATTCGTGGAATGAAGAAGGAAACGAAAACCTCGAGAAAACCCATGCACACGGTGTTTATCCACCACAAAGCCCATTGCATGAGCAAGGGAAAATTACGAGAATCACTTATATTTTTTGATGAATCATCGCACAATTTTTGTATTTTCATTTTTAAATAGACCAGGTTTAAAGTCTTTGGCGGTACAACGTTGCACTGTTCGTGGTGTTTCCACGCTTTCGGCAGCATGTAGCTCCGAAAAGCAGTCGAATTTTCTACCCGGTTCACTGGGGCATTTTCTTTATTTTTTGATATATTATGATCCCTTCAAGCTTGTCGATGTAATTTCAAAACACCCTGTATATACGGAACTACACCATAAATATTCGAAAAAAATCACATCCTTTGTTCACTGACAAGAACACGGACTTATGGGACATCCTGTGTATATATTAGAATTTCAGTGCGTAAATGGGAGCCCCTGAATCCACACCTAAACATGTCCATGCAAGAAAGCAATAAACATGATGGTAATCATCTATAATATGAACTGAAGGTTCTGTGTAAGGTGGACAGATGGAGGTTTGTCATTGCCTTCCATTGTATGACGTGGACAACCTTAAGACGTAACCTACAGTTTAAAGTAGACATCTTGATTACATAACTATTAAGACTTCTTGATTACGCGATAAATATTACCAGTACGGTAAACATAAATTATGTGACAATATATATTCCAGCGTGTCTGACTACTAATTGAGGGGTCCCGATTCGCGGCGCTGCCAAGGATTTTTTCCAAGGCGTGTGGGTCTGGAACGGTGTCCACCCAGCATCGTGATGCAATTGGGGAACTGCTATGAATAAAAGATAGTGGCGAGAGCTATCCCAACCCGTCTGGTCAGCGTGGGAGCAGTAGACCAACTCCTTCCTCCGGGGACAGACCTCATCCAGTAGTGGATTGAATATGGCTGTGATTTATTTATTATTATTACCTAAAGATAATTGGGCATTATAGAATTATCATCAGTTAAGTTTTTTTTTAAAGTATTGTAAAATTAAATAATGAGAAAACACAGCGACCGTAGGTCAGTGGTAGAGAGGGCGTTGGTTTCGCATACGGTAGGTCCTGGGGTTCATTTCCAGTGGCCGTCTGAGACAAATGCAGGGATGGTATATTTAAATTAGGCCCTACCCACATCCATTCTCCTATCCTATCCTGGTCTCAGCCTTAGATGATGAAAGGTCATAAAATAAATTTAAATTCCACTGTGAAATAAGGCAGAGCCCAGTCGTAGGAACTAGGCATATAAGTTTCAGCTAGGCTTCAGCAGCGAGTATCTTATTTGAATGATACGAATTTGAGCTCATCTTGCAGAAACCTTTCCAACGACACCTCAAGCACGTTCGTAGCCATAGTCGTTCCAAAGGCATAAATAGCCCCCTATCTCTAGTAGCGCCCCTGCAATGTGTATCATGTATACGGGTTTGAGCTAGTCGCGCAGAGACCTTTACAACGACACCTCAACCATATTCCTAGCCCTAGTAGTTTGAGTTACTGCTCAAGGCTAAAAGAGCAAGACATAATAAACCAAGAACTTAAGAAAGTTTAAAAATAGTCAATATAGATATTTTAAGATTAACAATGAAACGTCATTATCTCAAAATGAAAGAAAATTAACGGCCAGAGCAAATAATGTAGATATGTGCGGGTAAACTTTGATTTCGGTTGTTAAAAAAAAAAAAATGTAACGTACCTAATGGCGACGAATTTATTGCTTTCGTTAATCCAAGGAATTATTTGATATCATGTAATAATTACAGTACATTTGCCCTATGTAATGACTTCGGTACTCAGAACATGGCAGCAGAAGCTTACATAAATTTCTGAAGTAGTTTCATTATTCAATAAATATGTGTTGGTTTCAGAGTTAATATTTTTATGGCAAAGTTATAATGTGTTTTCAAATCTAACGAAGGATTCTTCTTTAGTATATTCTTGTTTTGTAAATAATTTTATCAATGGTGATGGTCATAAAATGTTAGAATAGCCATTTTTAAAACGGTCACTATATTCCTACTGTACGTATTTAATCAGGTATGCTTGACTGGTGTTCAGAAGTTCTAAAACGCATTTGGTAAACAATATTGTTTACTGCTGTTATACAGATAACGGAATTATATGGATTAATTTCAATCATCCACGTTATTATTTTCTTCGAGGGAAAACAAATTACATCTGCGGAACATGTTCTCACGAAAAGTTCTAGCACATTTAACAAATCAGAAATCATTTCTTGTCTCAAACAGTACGAAATATTATTTTGATCCACCACGTTAGTGTTTTAAATCGATTTGTAAAAGTTTTGGTTCGTTCTTTCTTACAAACGGGTGCTCTACAGATAAGAATGTTAATATAGTTTCAATGTACACAGAATAACATCTGAATAATGTAATATGTATATTTATTTGTAATAATACAGCAAACATTAAAACTGGCAGTGAATGCTTTAGTACATACGAGGGGTTACCGCAAAGTATGGCAACTATATATATAGCATGTTGTTGTTCAGGCAAGAAATTTTAAAATATACAATTGGAAGGTCACGACATATGCTAATGTTTTAATGTATTAATTTTTAACAACAGGGATCTGTATCAGGATAGAGAAAAAGAAAGTAAAAAAACATCAATTGTTCCTTAAAAATATGTTTATTCCTTTAATTACAACATGCAAATCACATACGCGTACGTATGGCATGTACAATCCTTCGAAGTAGTCTCCCTGTCAAGAATCCACTACTCGCTACCAACGACGTGGAAGGCGTTAAATACCCTCAAGCCTCACCACGAAAGAATCTCGTAGTTAGCCGAAGATGCCCGAATGGCTGCACTTTATTAGCGGCGAGCCAGAAGTAAAGATTTTTTTCTGATCTCAAGTCTCATTAGTCATTATTGTGGCAATGTCTTCAACGTTATGACGTGCGTCTGGGATTGAAAAAAAGATTAACAATTTAAAACTGAGGAACTAAATTACAAAGAGAAAAAAAAAAAACTTCCTTTTTTTTAAAAAAAAAAGAAAGGAATGGTACAACGGGTTTCAGAATTTTAAATGAAACGCTGGCTTTATAAAGGTTCTCCGAAGATAACACTTTTAATCTTTTTATTGCTTTTGCTGTGTTAAAAAGATACATACGCTGATTACACTTGAGGCGCATTCAATATGTTTCAAAATAACGTAGATAGCGATGGAATTATCCACTTGAGAATTAGATTTTTAAAGTTTTTCCTTGTTAAATATCGCTTAGAATGTCCTAAGACCAATAACTTGCATTTTTTACTGTTTAACTAATACTTGTTGTGCAGGTTATTCACTAGTAAACGAGGTTTGTTGTCCAATAAATATTCACATGTTTTGAGTATGGGTTTTTACGTGAAAAATACGTAAATTACTTGAATAGTTTTTTGTGTTCGATGACGCTATTTTGCTTACATAGTCTATATGAATTTTCATGTAAAATATTTTTACTTCACGAAATGACAATAAGAATAATTCCTTTCAACAAAGTTACTACAATAAAGTCCTGCTGTATGTCCTTTTCTCCTTAAATCAAAATACACAATAAAGAAATTATGCGAAAAGCACAAAATATACTGAGACAAATGAGGAAAAATGATATACGAAAATATGAACGCAATGAAAATGATAATCACCAATGCTCACAGTGATTATTTAGAAATCTGAGACGACAGGAACCATTAAAAGATGACTAACGAAATTTACCCTATTGGAATAACGACATTTAGAAGACTGATATTTTCCCAATATCGAACTGACTTTCTTTAAACAACGTTACAGTCATTTGACTCATTAATAAGAATGTAGGTAGGTTTTCTTCACACAAACTGCATTGTGAGTATGATATTGAAAGTTTTTTTTTTTTTTACACCTATAAAGTTTGTACTTCGCTTTTTTTTTACTTGTTTCTACTGTATATTCACTTTCTTTGCCGCTGAGACTCCGCTCCGACTAAGCAGTTCCAAATAGCGTGACTTTAGTACATCGCTTCCATCGAACATATGTTGAACCTGAGACCAAATGTACTGTTTGACGTTAACAAGTTCCTTACACGTATATTAATAACACTGCTTCAGTTCGATGATCAATACACTAACGACGAGACTATGGACAATAACGGCTACCTTTTTTTCATACTCTAGGCTCTATTACTGGATACTACTTTAAATTTTCACTTTTTGTGCTGACGTACGTACTTACTACTCCCTCTACTGACGTGAGTACTCTTGTATCGAAGTGAACCCTGTTGTTGACATGCCCACGCACCAACGACTTGGATCGCGTTGAAGGGGCTACACAGCCAACTCCGAGTAGCGAATGTTGAGGGCTTGTAATTGCAAACCGAGGGACTTGTTTTTAGCAGTCTTGCGGGATTACTGCATACCAAACCTACTTTGTTCGAATGTGTATCGAACTTTTAATAAAATACCTTTGTCGTTCTTCTGATTGCATGGGCACCATGACCTGAATATCACTCAATTTTCTCATTAACTTCCGTTGACCGGTGAAGTTCATTGGTTTGTAGTGTGTTACAGTCTCTATAAGTACGTATTTCCTACTTCAATACTTCTTTCTGCGTTGTCATGCCTTTTTCAATTGCTAAAATATCCGAAAAGTTTTGAAAGAAGTCCGTAGCAAAGACTGTCTTCCGGTGAGTGAAAACTAACTAACACCCTCTGTGGAGCATAACGCTAATTATCAGCGCTCACTTCTCTGCACTTTAAACAATAAGGTGTGATCTGATGCTAATCAACTAGTTTATTCTGCACTGCCATTGTGTGAAGAAAGTTTTTTACACTTTCTAAAGTATGTGATGACTGAAAAAACTTTAAACCTTCTAAGGCATTGTATCTCCAATTGACTAATTTTATTCCTGAGTTTTTTTTTCTTTTTATGGTATACGCTATAACGTGTCCGAAAGCGTAGGTAGGCTGAGGGTATTTGGCGCTTTCCACATCGTTGGTAGTGTGTGGTGGATTCCTTTGGAGACTACTTCGAAGGACTGTAGATGCCATACTTACGCGTATGTGATTTACATGTAGTAATTAGAGGAATAAACACATGTGTAACGAACAACTTATGTTCCTTATTTTGTCTTTTCTCTTATTCTGATACAGATCTCTATGTTGTTCAAAATTCATACATTAAACGGTCGCATATATCGTGAGTTTCCAATTGGATACTTTTAAATTCCTTGCTTGATCCGCATTATCGTGGGGGGGGGGGGGAACGTTGCCCTAACTTTTGCGGTAACCCTAGTTTTCCAGCAAGTATTTAAGAAGAAGGGGGTAGCATGAATCTTGCGATTATGAATTCGCAACAAGTGAAAAGGTATTACGTCACTGATTGTAGAGTCCATTTTCAAATGCACCCTTGTTCTTGTTTTTAATGACATATTGGTATACCTGCATCCATTTCATCATTATCCAAACGCATGCATCTTATAGGTACAAAACACATTTAAAAAAAATCAAACAATCAAAATATCCCTTGTTCAGAACCCAGAATCAAACATGGCTGACTGTAATAGTAGTGGTGGTATGCAGAAGAACATATGAAATCTTGTCGAATGGCGGGGCTTATAAAGAATGTGCTATTTATTTCCAGAAGTGACCTTGTCCATATGTCATGCAGTTTTTTTTTTTTTTTTTTTTTAGGTTTAATGCTAAATTCTAAAGAGAAATGAACATTATTTTTTTAAGTGACCTTGTCCACAAAAATATTATAATATTCAGCAAAACTAATAAACAATCAAAGTAAAATTTTCGAAAATATAATTCAGCCATTAGAAATAAACATACATTTTTTATTATTATTATTATTTAGTGAAACTACCTATGAAATATTTTTCTCCATTTCCCTAAATTTAAAAAGTACGAACAAGGGTGCATTTGGAAATGGACTCAATCTCTCTTTATAAAACTAACTGACTATGTGTGCGTGAGCATCACGCAAAAAGTACCTGACGAATTGGAATGATTTTTTCGCACATGATCAGGCTGGATCCGACTAGGCAGTTATAATATCGCTTTGATTTTAAAGTTATTATATTCAGAGATAATCGACCATCTAATCATCCATTGAATTTCAATAGCGGTCATAAATAATGGAAAATTTAAAAGCAGAGCACGCGGCAACCCACACTACAATGTTGTTCGGCGGGTTGACTACCTCCAAGTGGTAAAATTTGGCATTAACAACTGCTATCTTATGTCATATACCCCTAACAAAGTTGATTGGTAACAGTCCCGATAACCGTTGTCAACATATTTTATTCACCCCCGCACCAACGGACGGGAAAGTCAGCTAGTTTCGAAATAACATTAAAAATAACTTCCAGTTCTGTTCACACATCCTTTCAATCTTGTACGTACGTTACGCATTATATCGCTCGCGTTCACAGAAATTAGAGCCACCTATTCCAGAATCAACCAGATTAGGAACAGCCGGTTAAGTCAAGATCACTGAAATCTTGTGTTAGTTTCTCTGTGCCTGCTTCAGGCAACACGCTACAAAAAAAAAGTTACTTTCATTCAGACGTGCGACTCCCAAATCCGGAAGAAATATATGTAAAATTACATTTTACATATAAATAAGCTTAAATGTGAAAGAATTCAAAATAATTATGCTGCATCTAAATATCAACGAGTAATTTTGAACGTACAATTTAAGAAAAGTCACTCCTCACGTTAGGGACCACGTTAATACATACAATGCTATAACACATTTGGTAACATTAAAGCCCTCGTCTAAATCCACAACGGCAGTAATCCTGAAAAAGTATCTTTTACGCTATTGGACGTTCTAAATTTTGAATTCCAGTGTCATTTCTGCGCATGCTCAAAGAGAGAGAAAACAGTTTCTTATCGTAATCATACATCAAAATGTTATAAAAGTTTTCGTAGTGCGTAATTCATGAGAGTAACTTATGTGCAATGTTTTTGCAGTTTGAACAACACATTTATGACTCTACCGGAATTCGAACACGATTCTTACGTGGCAAACCGACGTCTGATTCACTTACAAACAGCGATTTGGAAGTTTTATTACACAGCACGTATTACGTCACAACTTACAACTGCACTGACTATTACTGTTACGATCCCGTCCTCTAATTAGTAGGTACAGTTATGGACGAAAGTTTTGACGCATGTTTGTAACTTTTCTTATTGCAAAAATAAATGTATTGAAATCTTTCATATATCTGTTGACTTGTAAAGATATGCACAATGATTTCCTTGGCCAAAAATTCTAAGTTCAAAACCTCACCAAGTTGACCTGAAGAAAGATGTTTTTGTAACCCGAACAGAATTATTAAGCCTGATTTTACTTTTCACTCATAGATGTTGCACACAAGAGGAAACATGCGTGAAAACTTTTGTGCATAAATTTACCATCCCAGCATTATCTAGCATGACTGACGAAAATCCCTGGAAAAACCTCAGTCAGGATGGGCGGCCGCTGGTATTGTTCCAAAGACCTTCCGAATACCACGCCAACACTGACTTACTGAGCAATGTCTGCTCGGTGGCCTGAGTTCGAGTCCCGCTTCAGACTTCCTTCTATGTTTCATGTTACTTGCAGTATCACTAGAAATTGAATTATATCTTTTTCATCAATCAAGTTACTGGAAATTTGCATGCAGCCATGTTGACAGGACCTGAATATCTTTTAAGTCATCCTAAAAGTAATGGATTTACGTTTAAAATAAATTTCCAACCTTGGTAAAGTATACGAAACATGAACACTTCTACTAACATAATAGAGTTTTACATTCAATTTAAACGTTTAAAAAACGTGATTTTGTACCGTCAATTTAAACGTCACACTTTTTAGAGTGTAGCAAACCTTACAGGTCAAAGAAAACTATTTTTAAAATAATAATTAAAAAAAAACATTTTAAGACACACTTTTCTTAAACAATTCGTACTAAAAAGTAAAAAAATATATTTGTTTATGCATGACTAAAAAGAAAAGCATGGGGTGCGCTCTCACATACAGTCAGTTTATAACAGGAGAGTATCCTGTGGGCTATCTAGGCAACCACCGCAGTCTAAGCTTATGAACAAATATTTTAATCTGCACGAGTAACATTAATTTACATGAAAGAGAGGCCAGAACACCTATCATCATCATCAATACTACGTGTGATCTTTGTAAATCTTATTACTTTGGCTAGTGGTAGCCTAGCCCGTTGTGAATCCAGAATACGGCACTCCTTTATAAATTCTTTAATTGGCACGCCTCATGCTTTTCATTGTAGCCATGCATATATTTTTTTCTTACAAAGAAAATTATGTCTTTAAAAATATTTTTTTCGTGCTATTTCGGTGTTCGGATACTTTTTCTCAAGCTAATGTTTTGTTAACTCAAATCCTAAAATGTCCTGCAACCAGTCAAACGCAACATCGTTGCAGGCTCGTCTTTATTTTAGGATAAAGAAGATTACTATTAAAGAAATATTACAATATGCTTTTAAAATCTAGAAATATATGAAAAGTAGCAATGGAATATTGTACTGTCATCCAACTTACGTCGCTGTGCAACATCTCATCACTGTATAACGTCGGCAAATTATAAATTAACGGAAGATTTGAGGACACCACGAACCATTATGAATTAAAGAAAAGTCGGTAATAAAAAGCCACTAAAAAAAAGCGGAAGCGCTCGTACCATCCCCTTTCTATGCTACTAAATTTGTAATTTATACAAAACTCTGGTGGCACGTACCAGGATGCTCATACAAACTTTCAACCTGTTCAAACAGCATGGTGAAACGTCTCTGAAATGATCCCAACACTTTGACTGTTCCAATTTATAGCCCCTTTTCTGACACTACACGAAAGGAGTCTCCAGCAATCTTCGAAGAGAACTTTAGGATCCTCAGAAAGTTCGCCACCAAGTAAAAACACTCAACTGAAGAAAAAAAGCTAAAATTTATCAACTTTTCTCAAAAATGTATAACGACTAAATATACATACCATATACATCATGCGAGAAAATTGTTTTATCTGACATTTTCGTCTACCAATAACTTTATGACAAGCTATTCTTATCACTTCCCTTTTTCTTTTTTTATGATGTGCCATATTAATTGTACGTGTGTATAAAACTACCTTTTTTTTTTTTTCTGTCTTCCATTTTGTAAATCATGTTTCTGGAAAAAAAATAATTCACCATTTCCAAGTCTGCATACATAATTCGTAATGCTTAAAAAAACACGTCAAGAAGAGCAAGAGAAAACATAACAGAACATTGTTTGAGCGTCACGCACAGATACGAAAACATGTTTAAACTTAGCAACAGTTATCATACGTGCACATAATTATAATTTACTGACATGGGGTTAAAACCAAACTTAATGCTTTGACCTTCAAAACCCAACAACGTGTTGTAAATGATTTAATTACGTGTTTGTCTTTTATATTGTCTTAACTTTCAGATATTTTGAAAACTTTTTCACACGGTTTTTTTAAGTTATACACAGTACATAAGTAATGAATTAGCTTTGCTAGGATGGGGTGAGCGCCAAGACGAAATGAACCAATGGTTCGTTTTAAAGTTTATCTATAACAATAAAAAAAAGGATAATGGAGAATATGGGTGCTAAGTCACATGTATAAGATGAATGTTAGTTTCAACACACTTGTAATTATGGCTGTTACACGCAATCAAATGAAATGGTATTTTGTAAAATCAGAAAACGTAATTGTAATGCTGAGAAGATAAGAGACAATAAAGAAGAAACTAAATGATTTCTAAGAATGAATGAAACGTACGAAAGGAAAAAAAAAGAGGAAAACGAAGAAAATGAAATGATAGTAAGATTAATTGAATTGTTATTAATGTCCTAAGTGAGCTGGTAAGCTTCAAACGACGGGACCTACAGTTTAACGTAGACTCCGAACCACTTGTGTCCCCACCGGGGATCGAACCCAAATAATCGTAACTGAAAATGTTCGAGACAAAGATGACAAAAAAAAATATAAATACAGGGTGTTTATGAACTACATCGACAAACTTCAAGAGGACATTCCTTATATCAAGTCAAAACAAGAAGGAAGTTCGGAATCTGCTTAGTTTCGGAGTTACAAGCGTTTAAAGTTACAGCCACATCGTCACAAGTGACGTCATATTTCGACAAGTAATGCTGTAACCGGTGTCGGCTCAGTAAATCACACTGAAAATAGTACCCAATGCATCTATTTATGTTCATGATTGGCAAGTCCAGCCGACCCCGCCTACACCATTACTTGTCGCGATATGACGTCATTAGTGACGATACTGCTGTAATTCTGAGCGCCTGTAGCTCTGAAACCATGCTCATTTCGAAAATTTGTCACGGGAACTTTCTTCTTGTTTTGACGTGAGAAATCACCTCCCAAAGTTTGTCGGTGTAGTTCATAAATACCCTGTATAATAAACACAAGAGTGAATGAAGGAAGGTACGTTAGAATGGAAAGAACGGAACTGTTACCAATAATCGAAAGAAATAATAAAAGAATGGTCACAAAAGGGAAATCGAATGTAACGAGAACGAAATAAGAAAAAAAAATATGACTGGAAGAACAAGGACAAGATTTAGAAAAGAAAGCGTATGAAGAGATGCATGACATGACGAAATGTAAGAAAAATAATGAAGAAAGAACACGAATGAACATAAATAGAAGTGTATAGAAGCAACAGAAGAACCAAAAAGAAAGAGCAAAAAGAAAATAAGAATGACGAAGCGAGAAAGAAGGAATAATAGAAAAAAAAGCTGCAACAATCAGGAAAAGAAAATGTAAGAAAAAAAGAAATAGACTTAAAAGATGAATAAGTACGGAGAAGTGGAAAACAAAAATGAAAGAAAATAAAGAAGAAAATTGAATATACAAATACAAGAGGAAATCGAAGACGAAGAGAAAAATAAAAAGAATGAAACGTAAGGAATATAGTTATATAAACTGAAAACCTGATTACAATGGAAAGTGTTAAAAGAGTGATTCAGAGACATCGAAAAAATGAAGACAATGAGTGAGAATCAACTGAAAACCAAAGTAATAAGAGATAAGAAACAAAATACAAGAGGCAATAATATGAAAGAAGTCATAAATCAAAGAGGAACAGAACAAGACAAAGATACAAAAGAGAAAAAAGTATCAAAGGAAATATTGGATAAAGAAATAGAGAAAAACATATTACGATTTAATAATAGGTTTAGTATAAACATAGATTCCCTTTAACTTATAAATAATGCTGTTTATATCATTATTAACGATATGCTGAAAAATAGTCAACAAACTGTCTAGATAAGAGCTTTTCAATATCTACAGTAAACTACATTTGAGTGAGAACATTCCCTCTGTGATTGAACCAAGTTTGAAGTTTGCGCGAAGAGGAGGAGATGAAGACAAAAACCTGATTAATTTGCTGTTGTAGAACCAAAATAGAACACTTGTGATGTGAGAAGTTTTTCCATATTTGTTTCACAAAATTTGTTCGTACTTTGCTTTGATCTTCGTGAACAGATGAGAAAACTTAAAATACAGGAGAAAGGCGTGCAAATACAAGGAAACAAAAGACGCCACAGGTTCCTTCTGATGTAGTAAAATAAAACTGTGTTCTTTTAGTGTTTCTTGTATGCCTACAAAAAGGGCAGCCAACGCGTAGTTATATTCATCATCGTTTAAGCTTTTCTACATGCAACATTTATTGGAAAACGCGGGGTAGTCCGAGAGGAAGGAAAGAGGTAAAGCAGAAAGAAAAAAAACAGTTCATATTCACACGCAAGCTCGCGTGATCATTACCAGGGACAGCTACTATATTGTAACCGTTCCCAGATTGAAACTTCGACATTCATATTGTACATATGACACAATAAAGTTTTTTCTGGGATATGTCCTCATTATTTTCAGATACTATTGCAGTTTTTTCTCTTTTTTTTTTTAATGGATTGGGCTTTAATTATATCAGTATATTATTATGTCTTTCTAGGAAAAAGTTCAAATGATTAAACCATTCAGAGAGAATGAAAAAATAATAATGTATTTCACAACGATTTCAGATCAAAAATTTCAATATCGCGCGATCTACAGCGATGAATATTATATTGTTTCATTTCAGATATGTCGGTCGTTAAAAGTTAATTACATCCTATTACGTATGCAATAGATTTTGATCAATGTATGTTTTGTAGAACACCCTTCTTTGTTCTTTTTTTTTTTTTTTTTTTTGTCGTGTTTGATAGGGTGATAAAAAATAACTGACTGACAGTAGAAAAGTAGTCAAAGAATGAATAGCCAAGCATAAATTTTAATTTCATTGACGGTTTTTGGGCATCTTTGACTTAGAAGACCAGGTACGATAGAAAAGTGGTTTTCAAGCAATTTTAGGTCACGAGTCACATTTATGGCATACCGGTAATAGCAGGTGGCAGTACTGCATTTGAGCCGTTAATCCTAATGCTTCGTTCTATTGTTTTCAAGGGAGCTGCCATCTACTGAGTATGACGGAACTAAATTAAAGGTCACACGACACAGAGGTTTAAATTATAAAATAATCAACATAAATCAATTGATTGTAGCATAACATTTTGTAGATTCGTTGTGCCATCAGTCTTATACACTATTAAACTGATATTCGTTACTAGGATGCTGTATTTTTCGATAACAAAGGAAATAAAGTCATGAAGTGAGGTCGCGCTTACCGCCATATTTGCGTTTAGATTACTAACGTTGTAAGTTGACGCCGGTTAAATTTGAAACCGCGTTAACGGTTATTTGCCTTTACTTTACTAACATGTTAACGTTAACCATAGCAAGATGTTAGTAATGTAAACAAAGCATCAGGC
The DNA here is from genome assembly GCA_022664845.1 of Lepisma saccharinum. Lineage (NCBI taxonomy): Eukaryota > Metazoa > Arthropoda > Insecta > Zygentoma > Lepismatidae > Lepisma > Lepisma saccharinum. The sequence goes on from JAGDQP010010202.1 coordinate 52,019, forward strand.
CGAAAAGGTGCATCGTAGTATCAGACATTTAAAATTTAATTTACCATGCTTCACATTCATAATATATATTCTCATTGAATCATAAAATGATTGATGACTCAGTAATTTTAACCATTCCAGCTTGTATTACAAGGTACATCCGGAGACAGAAAATAATCGAGTATTAAATGTTGAAAGTCCGAAATATTACAGAGGATACTGAATTGGTATTCATTGGTGATTTAAATGGATAATTACCACTTGTTTACGCTGTTACGTCATTTATTTCAGCGCTACCAAATTATTATTTTTTGACTTGCAAAATAATCTCCTATCGGCCACTTTCTATGCACTTGTTTCAGTTATATTCATAAACAACGTCATCAAAATATTTAATCCCTATTTCAAAGTGTCCTCTGTTAGTGATTATGTTCGGTGCCTTGTAATCGTGGGGTTCCGAGATCGATTCCCGGTGGGAAGACTAGAGGTTCCGAGTCCACAGTAAATTGTAGGTACCGTCCTTAGGACATCATCTTCATCGAATGGAAGACAATGTCAAACCATCGGTTCACCTTGCCCACGGGCATACGAGTCAGGACTTGTCTTCGGGCAGAACACTAACCATCCCATTATATCCTCTTATTTTACATTCTTTTTTTATTAAAAAAAAATCTCTCGCAATACATTCACATAATTGCGTGACACACTCCTTGATGATCACTGGGCTAAGGGGGAAAAGATCGCTAAATTCTATTTTCAGTGTACCACCGTTAGCCTGTTGTGACTGAGTAACCCTAAAATACTTATTAGAATGGCAAGCCGCTGGGATTTAATCCAGAAGTTTGCGAACCCAGCGACCGGTCATCTTGACTGACTTATTTCTTAGATTTTTCTCACACCAAGGTAACGCAGAGATGGTACCTTCAAACTATACCCTTTAGCCAAATTCGATTTTCACATCGTCACCTCTACCACATACCGACCTGAGCCAAAGAACTCTAACGTACATAAATATATTCCTCCAACTCAGACTTAGATAATCTTTTGTATGTTAGTTACATCCGGTGGGTCTTGAAATAAGGCCAGGATCATTACCCTACCTCGACAAGACTAACATTTTACTTCATGGTCACCCAAGAGTAAAATATCAATCAACATTTCAAGGATGTTCAAAAGCGAGACAAATTGACCAGCCACTACCAGCTACGTGGATGACAGAAACCAGAGCTGAAACGGATCATCGGGTCTAAGCTTGGGACCCGATCTGATCTAGTGACCCGGAGGGCGAAGCAGAGAATTCATTTTTTCCTTATTATGCACAGTTGTGATTGAAGTCTTTCTAGCTGGAGTAGCCGGGAACAGGGATGTTAACTCCCCAGCGCACGAGAAAGACGACACCAAAAAGTTACTAACAGTAATAACGAGGGGAAATAGTCTCATATCTTCGGAAAGAACAATTGCCGACCGAGGTGTGCAAATAACCCCATCGTTATTTTGTGTTTTAAGTATTAAATAGGATATAAAGAACAGAGGCTGCTCGAGACACAAATAATAGGGGAAGTACTATCAAAATCCATCAATCCTTGTTCATTAACATTTATCCTGGGATTTCTGGGCTTAGACAGGATATTGATATGCCACTATCCCATCTTAGATTATGTTGACTTACTTTATGGCCAAATTAATACTTATTAATCCGTATTTATTTAATGCATATTAAAACAATAAGTGAAGTTGAACTTCAACAACTTCACGTGATGAGCCGCCACTGAATAATTTAAAATCTTTTAGAACAGTCAAAACATGAAGATCCCGTTCATAAGTTCACTTTTCAAAGAATCTTACAAATTATAATATCGATTGATTCTAACCACATGAACCAGACCGATCACCGGGTTAAGCTTCGATCATCGGGTCGCCAAGTTGTCAGTATGGTGATTTCGGTCAAGACCGGGTCACCTATGTTCGGGTCAGACCAGGTCACCAAAAGTGTGTCTGTTTCAGCCCTGACAGATTTAGCGGCGAGGAGAGCATCCGTGGGTTTTAGATGTAGTCCTCCACTGAACTCAGATTACTATATAAAATTAGATACATCTAATTATATACCCGGTGTTGGAAAAATAGGCAGCCTCATAGACGTACGTTTGTTACCTCAAGGCAAGAAAAAAAGTCCTATCATGAAATTTTGAAATATATAAATGACTGCCCTGTTTGTTACCGTCGCTGACTACTGATCGTGGGGTCCCGGGTTCGATTCCCGACTCTGTCAAGGCATTATTTTTTTCTACAGCGAGAGGGTCTGGAACGGTGCGCACCCAGCATCGTGATGCAATTATGGAGCTTCTGTGAATAAAAGACAATAACGATCAAAGGTGAGAGCTTCAACTCTACCCTCCCAACACGTCTGGTCAGCGTGGGAGCAGTAGACCAACTCTTCCCTCCGGGAGAGGCCTCATCCAGTAGCGGATCGAATATGGCTGTGAGGCTAATATTATTTTGGAGTTTGAGGAGTTCAAAAATTAGAATGAAGTCGTAATAAATTACCATTTTTGGACAAATATTGACGCAACACTATCAGCTCAACAAAACAAAATATACGCAGTGTATCCACTTGGACAACGCGTATAGTCGAGGCCCCCGGGATACTCTACCCTAACAGGCCTGGATATAAAGCCATGACGTAGGCAAGCGGGGCTTATGGTTGCCGCTTTCACTAAAGAAAAAGGGTCTTTGACTGTCACTTTTTTTTGTAGTGTCAGTTCATTGAGAGTTGTGTTATGTTCTGAAATTCACGTCATTCCATTAATTTCTCCGGAATCAGTGAGTCATAATGGTACAATTGTTCGAAATAACAGATTTACATTGTTTCTAGGAAAGAACTTGGTTTTAATAGGTGGTCAGAATTTGAATTCTTAATTAGTACTTTAAAAGCTTTTCAGCGTAGCATAGTAACAGTCACTATTGAGGATAAATTTGTTCAAGCATCTGTTATTAGAGCAATATTCCAACGATATGCATGAGAACTATCAATTGCATAAAAAGTTTTCTTTCAAAGAACAGGTTAATTTATCTTTTCAAGAAGGTCTGAGGTATACCCCTAACACATTAAATTCAGTTTACTCTATTTTTTAAAAATAATGCAGCAGCATACATGCGTATAAGAAATTCCGCCGACTCAACTTTCCAGGTAATTAATCTTCGAATGTAAAAGAACAAAACCTTGTCAGATACTCATATTAAGTTCATAAGTGAGAAAATCAGAGAGAGAAATTTACTTTATGTTCTTGAAGCGTAAATTTACGCTCCAAGAATTACGTAATACGTAAATTAACTTTTGGACGCAATATAGGAAAACCTAGTGTAACTTATAAAGGCAGTAGTGTTCAGGTATTTACTAACAAAATTGTCGGAACAACTACAGCACTCACTATATAGTTATTGTTGTTGTCAAATAGTAGGGATATAGTTGCACATTTCCCTGTAAAAAAATAATGCCAAAACGATTTATGAACAAACAGTAGCTGTAATAGAAACTTTAACTAACAATGGGTTTCACGTCATTACTCTCACATCTATCAATAATAAAGTAAACAAGGTTTTCCTCAGTCGCACCAGGCAAATGCTGGGATGGTACCTATGAACATGGGCCCTGAAATTTACCTTACAACATCCTCTCCCACACACTATCCCAGCCTGAGACTAAGATGCCTTAAAATAAATTCATAAATAAAAAAAATAGTTAAAATAAATATATTCAAAAATTATGCTTTAAGTTCCAGCTTTAAAACCCGTCTGACCTGGGTGAAGATATTTTTCTTGTATCTGATTCTTCACTTCATAAAATCCATACGTAATAATTGGTTAAACCAGAACGATGTAGATTAGAATTGTATTATACCTGAGACTCCCTTATGTACTAATGTCAGTTGTTCAAGTTCTTCAAGCCGTGAGAAGGCATCCACACTCAAGACTATTGTAAATATCAGTAAAAAATTATATTTTTCTCAAAAAAAAAAAAAAAAAAAAAAAACCTGCTACAGTAGGAACAGCACCTCTCAGGGAAAATTCTCTATTAATGTTCTTTAGAGATGCAAAATGACGGGTAGCATGACACTCTATTGGAAATTATAAGGTTGAAAGTTCATTTTCCCACGCTTTCGACAACTTATAGCGCTGAAACAAAGCAATTGTGTACCCTCAATGGGAGATGTTCGAAAGTGAGAAGTCAATTCCAGTATTCCTACTTTCAAAATTCTGATTTCGGAAATTCCGACATTCTCCCGGCCTGAGCCTTAGATACCTAAAGTCCATATATAAAATTTAATCCGACATTCCGGAAACCGAACTTTCGAAATTCTGATTTTTTGAATGCTGGCTTTCATTCAGGAATTCCGAACACCCCTACTTGATGGTCTATACATGTTTTCTTATTTTCATGAAGTGAGGTGGTTTTGTCGGTGTTATTTTACAACACCCTGACTGGGGTGGGGTGGGGTTGGGGTGTGCAATAGTCTGAAATCAATTCTGGAATTCAGAACACTTTGCATTTCGGAATTCCGATACAAAATTTGGCATTCCGAATACCCGAAT